>JAHKKF010536669.1:0-13884 GCA_019740295.1 Labeo calbasu | reverse complement strand
AAAAAACATAATTTCTTTACGACTGAAGAAAGAAAGACATGAACATCTTGGATGACAAGGGGGAGAGTACATTATCTGTAAATTGTTGTTCTGGAAGTGGGCTTCTCCTTTAAGGGCTGTTCACACTGAAGAATGATGTTATAATAAAAGCTATAACTATAAAATTGTTTTATTCATTTAAATTCCAAGAGGAGTAATATCCATGCAGTTACCTTCAAAATGACTTTCTTTCCAGCTGATGAACAATTGAAACATTGACAGCTAATCAAAATTAACCTGACTTTAAAGGGCTTAAGTTGTTATAGTTGTCTTTATAGTTGCCATCTTGGTGTGAACAGGCTATATACAACAGTTTGAGTTCACTGATTTGATTGGACGAGTTGAAAATATTTACATTTCAGGTCAAAAGTTTACAAACACCTGGCAGAATCTGCAAAATGTTAATTACTTTACCAAAATAAGAGGGATCATACAAAATGCATGTTATTTCTTATTTAGTACTGACCTGAATGAGATATTTCACATTAAAGATGTTTACATATAGTCCACAAGAGAAAATAATAGAGTTTATAAAAATAACCTTGTTCAAAAGTGTATGCTTGACTCTTAATACTGTGTTGTTACCTGAATGATCCACAGGCTGTTTTTTTTTTTTTTTTTTTTGGTTCATGAGTCCCTTGTTTGTCCTGTTTAACTGCCTGCTGTTCTTCAGAAAAATCCTTCAGGTCACACAAATTCTTTAGCATTTTTGTGTATTTGAACCCTTTCCAACAATGCCTGTATGATTTTGAGATCCATCTTTTCACACTGAGGACAACTGAGGGACTCATATGCAACTATTACAGAAGGTTCAAACACTCACTGATGCTCCAGAAGGAAAAAACATGCATTAAGAGGTAAAAACTTTTTGAATTTGAAGATCAGGGTAAATGTAACTTATTTTGTCTTCTGGGAAACAGTCTTCTGTTTCTTCTGTAGCTTTTGAAGGGCAGTACTAATTAAAAAATATATGATATTTAGGCAAAATAAGAAAAATATACACATCTCCATTTTATTCAAACGTTACACCCTTTAATGCATTGTGTTACCTTCTGTAATAGTTTGCATATGAGTCCATTAGTTGTCCTCAGTGTGAAAAGATGGATCTTAAACTCATACAGTCATTGTTGGCAAGGGTTCAAATATGCAAAAATGCTGAAAAACCACAGAATTTGTTGGACTTGAAGAATTTTTCTGAAGAACAGCAGGCAGTTTAACTGCTCAGGACAAACAAGGGACTCATGAACAACTATCACTAAACAAAAAACACAGCTGTGGATCATTCAGGTAATAACACAGTATTAAGAAGTGTATGTAAACTTTTGAACAGGCTCATTTTTATAAATTCAACTATTGTTTTCTCTTGTGGACTATATGTAGATGTCTCTTTATGTGAAATATCTTATTCAGGTCAGTACTAAAAAAAAAGTTTAAATTAACATGCAATTTGTATGATCCCTCTTATTTTGATAAAATAATTAACATTTTGCAGATTCTGCATGATGTGTGTAAACTTTTGACCTCAACTGTATATTATAGGTATGGTCACATTTACTATTGTTTTAATAAAAATTCACATAATAAAGAATTGAGGGCAAAAGATTTCCCCTTGCAGATTTTGCTTGGATTCAAGCTGGTCACACAAATTTACTGCACTGACCAAGAGAAAGCTGCTTGGTTTAAAGTGACTTCTGTGATTCATACACAGTGAAATTTGACAATAATGTGACTGCAAATGGAGTTACTGTTTGTTCCTTCTCTTACCCTACAAAACATTGTAACCATAATGTATGTAAAAATATACCATTTATGACTAGGGCCATTGTTAGAAATCATGGGACATGGAACAACTTCTTGAGTTATTGTATTTTTTTTATTTATTTTTTTGACGGTCGTGGATAATTACTCTGATAATGACTGTAGTGCCTATAGTATTTTGTCGTAAAGTGTGTTATATTTTTAAGGGTCAACATGGAATAAAATCTTTAATATTCAGACACTGGATTGACCGTTTCTACTGAAACAGGTGAATTAAAGCACACATTAGAATTTCTTGTATAATGTTGATCAGTCATTTTATATTGCATAGAAGAAACAGCACTGCACTG
This sequence comes from Labeo calbasu, assembly GCA_019740295.1. Taxonomy (NCBI): domain Eukaryota; kingdom Metazoa; phylum Chordata; class Actinopteri; order Cypriniformes; family Cyprinidae; genus Labeo; species Labeo calbasu. Next base: position 11,737 of record JAHKKF010536669.1, on the reverse strand, counting down.
AATACAATTTAAAAAAGCTTTAATTACATTTTATAAAAGGAGATAAATAAATTTTATTCATCATAATTTTATGATTAGACTGATAAAAATAAATTAAGCAGTTACTTCATCAGTTTTATAGAATATAAAATTTGAAACTTAAGCAAATTAGCAATTTGGGAGCTAGTTATGTAGATATTATGAAGCTCTTCTGTTATTAAAAAAATAGTAAGAAGAATAATTTATATCTAGGCGATCGTTCATATCAGTTCAGCCAGTTAATCAAGTTTCGCTTTCATTACGTCAGGTACACAACTGTAGCACACACCCGCGGAATGATATGTACTACACACTGATTTCATTTCAGTTCCTGTCATAAGCATCACTGGAAACTTCACGTCAGTATCCAGTCAATGGATAGAATCTAATTACAGTACACATAAAAAGCATGCGATATAAAATACACATATTTACAGTGGCAATAATACGCGTATAAGTATAATTTACTTTCTTCAAGGAAACAACGCATATAAGTGTACTGTTTATTTTTCATTATGTTTAATAGACTCAAGACTCAGCATTATAAAATCTATAATGCTGCTTAAAAAATTAATCACAATGCAACGTAAAACATAGAAATTAATAATAATAAGTAAGAAATATGAATTATAAGAAACAGAATTATGCTGATAAATTGCAATGAGGTTTTTATGTATTCATTTATGTTACACGTGAATAAAATACATTTTATTCGGCTCTACAATGGGCCGCGGAAGTGTACAAATCTGCTGCTTGTGAGGCCAGGTTTACGTTAGTGATACGTTCAATCCTGACAAAAAAAAAAAAACCTGGAAGTACATGTGTCATTTATAACAACTGACTGCGTTAAGTTCCATCTGTAGGAGGCGCTATAAAAAACTATTTCGTCTAATAATTTCTACCTGTTTTGACAGCGCTTGCAATCCCAGCACAACTAGGAATATATTTAAAACGCATAATGGGCGCAAAAACGTACTTTAATGTACTACGGTGAGGTAAAGCGTTGAATAAAGTAACACTTTGCTGACAACGATTGGTTTGTTATGGTCACATGACACATCTCCGCACCAATCAGCGAGCTGTCACATAGGCAGCGTTGTGCAGTGCTGTTTTCAGCTCTAGGTTGCGAATTTAATTCTAGATTCTAACGTCCTCGGCAGGTACCGACGACAGCGATCATGGAGGCGTCGATGGCCACCGCTCCCGTCGCAAACGCGCCTGCTACTAGCGAGGGCATATTAATAGGGGATAAAGTGTATTCCGAAGTCTTCCTGACCATCGATAATTCCTTGATTCCAGAGGAAAAGCTCTCCCCAACCCCGTCTATGCAGGATGGCCTCGACCTGTATACCGAGACAGACCTGCGGATCCTGGGCTGCGAGCTCATCCAGTCCGCCGGGATCCTACTGCGACTACCGCAGGTAATTAACGTTAAGCGTTTTGTCAGTCTACTAGTACCAAACGAATAGTGAAGCTGTCAAATTATGGTGGCTTTAAATAAACCATTGTTATGGAGCAGTTTCGATGTGACATTATCAAACAAGCACCCATAACCAACAAAACACACCAAACTTGGGCTAAAAATACTTTTCCCTCTTAAGAAAAACGATGTGTACATTTTGTTTATATCACATGCTTAATCTAGAGATCAAATTCAGTGATTTTGAACGTCTTTGACGAACGGTGTCTGTCGGTTAGACAAAAACAAAATGGCGGACGCTGCTTTTGAAACGAAACAGACCGTTTATACTTATTAAATTTTTCTTTAATCGTATTTATGTTTCAGGTGGCCATGGCGACCGGACAAGTGCTTTTTCATCGATTCTTCTACTCGAAGTCTTTCGTCAAACACAGTTTTGAGGTAAGAGAATATAAAGCCGTATTTACAAGCAATGCGGATGGCAGCCATGTTGTTTGGGTTACAGTAAATGACATTCAATCAGATGATAACCAAAACTGTCGCTCAGTAGTGTATAAAGATGAATTTTTTAAACGTTGGCGTCATAATAGATTAATCATATGGGCGTGTTTTCAAATAACAGAGAAGTGCCTAACTAGACAGCATTTTTGAGAATGGATGACACAGTGCTACAGTACTGATGTTTTTGATTTTGAGAAGACCTCCACTGGCTGACACAAATTAGATGCACATTACACAGCAATTGCTAAAATTCACTATTTAGAAGAAGAAAATGGTTTTGTCCGCTGACAAGTTTTGAAGTGCATGTATTTATTGGCCTGTTAACTAATGTATTTTCTCTCTGTCATCTGTTTTCTCTCTAGATTGTTGCTATGGCCTGTGTTAACTTGGCTTCAAAGATCGAAGAAGCCCCTCGACGAATTAGGGACGTCATCAATGTGTTTCATCATTTGAGGCAGCTCCGAGGCAAAAGGTAAGCATGGCTCATTCTGTCACGCCGTTTCCTCTGTTCGTTACCTGTGCAAGCAACCTCCCACCTTAACCGGTTTATTTTTCTTTGAATAACATTTAATGTCATCACCTTAAATTGTAAATAATTCAGGTATACTTAAACATGTTAACTGTGAGTAGTCTGTGCACTTCTGTTTGTCGTTGATATGATGTCTTAATTTTGTTTGCTTTATTCTAAACCATTTTAAAGCTTTTCAGTTCCTTCATCAGTCATAATTGGTAGTAACAGCAGGATATTCTGATTACCTGAGCAAGTAAAAGACATTCAGACGGCTCAAAAGATTAATCTAGATCAATGGAAATATGATGCCAATTGAGCTATATTGTGGCTAGTGTCATTCCAGAATGAAGTAGAGAACAATTTAAAGAGGATAAAAAGGAAAATTTGTTCAGCTGAAATCAAGGACGCGGTATTAACTTGAATTCTTTTTTCCCTTGCAACCAACTAACAGCGACCAGCTACATTTACCAATGCCTGGGTGATGTGGAATGGTACGTAGAGATGAAGCAGTCGGCATGGCAACAGTGAGCGAGGTGTCGCTTCCCCCCCTCCCCCGGGAGAAGCCAGTGGTCTGAAAGCGGTCACTGGGATATCGGGGATCGACAGGTTGGCCGCTGGTCCGAAGCGTCTGGGTGACTCCTGTATCTCAGTTTAAGCTTATTGTCTCTGCCAGCACAGGTGATGATCTAAATTTTCATTTCATTGTTGTTAAAAAAAGACACCTCACCACACACGTCATAGCTTCCACAGAAATATTTCACGCTGCACATCCAAGTTTGAAACCTCTTAAATACTCACATGACAGGGGCTGTGAGGTTTGCATACTGAGAATGTGCCGTTTTTTTGTGTCATAATGTAAGCGTTATGTTCACATTGGGTGCTTTGGACAATTTACGTACAATTTAATGTTCAGTTATACAAAGTACAGTTTGGTTGTCAGAGCCGTTTTGTGAGATCATTGTTTGTTTTCTGCCTTAGAAATTGCTAACGGAGTTGTTTAGTGTAGATGATTATGATCTTAGATGTAATTGTTTGTGCAAAAACATAAAACTAAAGAGATTCTGTTTTTGTTTTATGAAACATTCATGCACTTGTGAATGGTGCTGTGAAAATGTGTAAAAGTAAAGAAGTTAATGCTAATAGAGAAACCGTTATATTTAAATTCTGATATTTTAGTAAAATATAGACTAGACGTTTTGCTATATGCATAGTTTATCTTTGCTATGTTAGGTAACGTATGCAACAGTTTCGGTAAAATCTTAAATGTGAATTGTTGCTCTTTTTATAATAACTAGACAGTATTTCACTAGTTAAAAGAGTACAAGAATAAATCGTTTAAATGCTTTGTAGTAGTTGGGGTGCACATTTAGATCATGTGGTGAAGGTGACCATTGTTATTTACATGATTACCTGACATCTGAAAGCCCATTCATGCTATTTTCAGATCGTGACTCAGCACTGTTAGCATGTCATGATCTTTTTCTGCTAGTAGTGTTTTTGATAAAGAGCTCACGTCTCATCTGCGTATTGATTGTTATGCTGGGACTGTGTATGCTATGTGTTGAGATTTTGGTGGTTTTTGTTCCAAGATTGACCTGGTTAGTGCGTTATTGTGATGTTGCTTGTGTTTATGAACTTTCTGTTGAAGCTATGATGTGGTGAGAGGTGGAGCAATTTCTTTTTTTCTTTAACAGTCACTTGTGGCAGTACTGAAAGTCTTATACTGAAATTACAGGAGTCAAAAAACTGGACCTGTTGCCTGTAGTTGGTTGAAAGGGAAACAGAATGCTTTGAATTTAAAATGAAGCAAACAAAAAGAGGCAATTTTTATTCATTGTATTGAATAGTATTTGGGTAAGGGAAACCATTTTACTTTCGTTCCTCCATGAATCAGGAGTCCAAGCCCATTGATACTTGATCAGAACTACATAAACACCAAAAACCAGGTGATAAAAGCTGAACGGCGTGTGCTGAAGGAGCTGGGCTTCTGCGTCCACGTCAAACACCCACACAAGGTACGTCCACCATCTCAGTTCCTGCTCTCACAGTTTTCTTTTTAAACAGTTATCTTAACGTGCATTTCCGTCGGTTTTGTAGATTATCGTCATGTACCTGCAAGTCCTTGAATGTGAGAAGAACCAAACGTTGGTCCAGACAGCCTGGTGAGTAAATAGACAACCCTGCATTGGCTGTCTAGACATTGCGGTGTAACCAGCCCTCTAATGAACCCCTCTGCCTCTGTTACGTAACACTTCTGTCCCCTCATCTGATGGATTGGTGTGTTCGTGCCTCATGTGTGTGTTGGTGTGTGTCCTCTGTTTTAAATCTCTTGTTCATGGCTGTAATTAAAGGAAAACGGAGAGCTTAGTTTAACTTTGTCCTTTCTCTCTACTCTTTGATTAAAGGGTAGTCCATGATGGTAAGTGTCATAAAGAACCTCTGAACTCTGCTCCTCCAACCACATGACCTCAGGAATCTCCCCCCATTGGCTGCCCTACTCGAGACAGCCAATCCAGTGAGAGCTCTCTGCCCGAGAATCACTGAAGGGGGCCTTTTCCAGCTGCCAGCAGCATCTTGTTTTCTTGCGGTTGTCCAAAAGGATTTGTATTTTTGTTTTTGCTTCAAGTTTTAAGATTTATCTCTCTCCTCTTTTTTATTAAATGATTTGGTTTCACTAAAAGGTAGTTTTAAAACCTGAATATTTGCATTTCATTATTAGACTTCAACTGCTAGATTTAGGCTTTTCTCCTAAATGTACTCCAATTTAAAGGGTAAATTGCCCCAAAATGAAAATTTTATTCACCATGTCTTCTCAAACCCATGTGATTTTCTTTCTTTCATTGAAAGCAAAGGAGAAATTAAAAAAAAAAAGTGCACATTGCTCATTCCCATAAATTGAATGCTTATAGTGTCCAGAGCCTGTTAACCTAGTCCAGACTTGCTCTCTTTATTTCAAGTCTTCTGAACTGAAATTCAAGCCCAAATCCCGTCCTCTCATCTCATTTGTGCTGTTACACATTCAAATTTGGTATCTTTTTTTTTGACATAACCTAACGTATAAGCACTTCGCACTCAAAGCTATTATAGGTCTTCAGAAGACTTGTAATATGGTCCATTTTCATGCTTTTATATTCATTTTGGTCTTTACTCACCATATGCATCTGTATGGGGGATCTTGATCTTGTTAAATATTTCTCCTTTTTGTCTTCCACTAAGGAAAGTCTCATAGGTTTAGAATGACATGATGGTGAGTAAATAACAGTTTTCATTTTTGGTGAGCCGTTCCTTTAAATATGCAATTGTTATCAATGATTTGGTGTGAGGCGTTGTGTCTTACAGGAACTCTCTCCTGCTCAGTCTACGCTTGAATGACTTGTTTGACACTCAGCTTTTCCATCTAAATCCAGTGTTCTAAATCCTGCAGTGTAAAATCTACAGACTTTCTGTTTTAGCATAATGCACATTGGTGTAGTTTTTCCCATATTTTTCATAATGACATGGAGCGTTTTAGGTTCACGGTGTCCATCTGCCTGTTTGCTGCTTTTTTAGAGAGCTTTGCATCTCATATCTGGCTGTCATTCAGAATTGATGTCTCTACTTAGCTGTCTGGTCTAGTACTACAGGAGTTGTGTATTTGTTCATTCCCAGGGCAGATCATGATCTCAGTCCCGCTTTGACTCCTCGTCATCATGCATGCTGTGTAGTGTAATGAGTTGCATGCATTCATGAGTGCTACTCCCCCACTGCGTTAAAATTCCAGATTGTCTCCATTTTACACTCATCTGCTTATTTTGTGCAAAGTAGAAATGAAGTTGTAGTAATTTGTTGCACGCACACCAGTGGAAGTAGTTTGACGTACCTCCTTCCATAAGTTTGTGCACACATGTGCACTGAACATGTGCCCGTACACACTGCATGCATGCCTTTTACGCTTTTGTAGAATGACACAGGAACCTGAGACAGAGAGGGAAAGGACAAAGTTAAACTGAAGCCTCCATTGATATTTGGTCTTTTTTTTTGCATCATGTGACAAACCTCGTACATAAAAGTAAAGTTTTAGATGAACAAACCCATGTGGGGAAATTGCAATTTTGTGGTTCACCTTCTGTGTTGCAGGAACTACATGAATGACAGCCTTCGCACAAATGTGTTTGTGAGATTTCAAGCTGAGACCATCGCCTGTGCCTGCATTTACCTCGCTGCACGTGTGCTACAGGTACAAGACCGTTCTCTGTCCTGCTTCATCTCCATCTGTTTTTGAGCTCTGGTTTTGTTAATTCCCATCATTCTTTCTCTCAGATATCGTTACCCTCTCGGCCGCTTTGGTACCTGCTGTTTGGTGCCACGGAGGAAGAGATCAAAGATATATGTGTAACCACTCTGAAGTTGTACACCAGAAAAAAGGTTAGACCTGTTTCAGTTTACTCCCGTTTTAGATTTAGCAGGTCTTTACTTGTGTTCTATTGAGTTTTTATTTCCTGTTTGTGTTTTAGCCAAATTATGATTTGCTGGAGAAGGAAGTGGACAAGCGGAAGGTGGCTCTACAGGAAGCCAAACTGAAGGCCAAAGGACTGAATCCAGATGGCACTCCTGCTCTCTCCACGTTGGGTGGATTCTCTCCTGGATCCAAACCATGTAAGTTGTCACTTCCTGCATAAAGCTATTGTATGGTTCAGAAGGCTTGATATATATATAGCACAGAAATCGTGTGGACTGTTTGAAAGGGATAGTTTGCCCAAAAATGAAGAAATTAGTCCGATTAATAGGCAGGCACATCTGCGAGCAGCTAAGCGTTGTTGTGGAACACAGGGAGCGCTGTTTGCTCAGTTTCTCCACGTAATCCATTCACAATTTGAAGTAAAGTTTTGGTGCCTTAGAGGACACAACATCCACGTGTACTGTTTCAGGAATGATGAAAGCAAGTGAATCCGCTCAATTGTTTCGCTAAAACAAGTCATTGCTATGATTGACAGTGATAACTGTAGCAATGGACGGAACAAATAAAGCGATCTGACAAGCCTTGTGTCAAAATAGAACTGAGCATTAATGCAGAGTAAATTCAGAGTAACAAAACTATAGCACCAACAAGTCTGTGTGGGCTGAATGTATAGCAGCTTTAGGCAATGTTTCAAAATGTAGTTTTTAACTCTTTCCCCGCCAAACACAACATTTCCTTTATTCATGAGGCAACGCGCCCCTCCCAAACATGGAATTTTCCGGGTTTCTGTGTTTTCACTGTTATGCGCTAGGGGGCGCTATTGCGCATCCCCTGAATGAATCTAGAACAGGGGTGCCCATCCCTTTTCCTGAAGATCTTCCTCCCTGCAGAGTTTAGGTCCAACCCTGATCAAACACACCTGTCTGTAATTATCAAGTGCTCTTTCAGACCTTAATTAGTTTGTTCAGGTGTGTTTGATCAGGGTTGGAGCTGAACTCTGCAGGAAGGTAGATCTCCAGGAACAGGGTTGAGCACCCCTGCTCTAGAATGTACTGATCAAAAACAGACCAGGAAGATGCAGAAACGAGCGATCTCATATGTTTGCACATGCATGTGAAAAATAATGCGGTCATCAACACTAACCACATATAAATGAAAATTGCCTAATGTTACCGAGTGCAGTGGCAATCCAGGAAGTAGTAAAGGCCTGTGCAAGCTTTAGGAATACAGATGGAAGCAGTCTACTGCATCTTTGCTTTGATAATATTACTGAATATGATCCAGATATAGTATTTGATAAAAATGCGATTTTTCTCAGCTTTTTGCTTAATGTAGCTTTTTTTTTAATGAAACCTATCCACATTCAAGTGTTAATTAAAAAAAAATGCTTGAAGCCAGAAATGGATTTATTAAAAGTAGAGGGACTGATCTTTATTTTGATATATTGCTCAAAAGTGTTCAGATATTCATACAACAAAATTTTATGGCTCCATGAAATTTTAGGGAAAATCGGCAAAAACGCTGGTGGTGGCTTTGTTCTCAGAAACTTCATAAATCCTGCAAAGTGAACTAAGCTTTTATTGACTTTGTTGATTACTTGAGCACTTTATGATATTTAAAATAAGTAGAATTCAGGAGAAAATTGGCCAAAAAAACTGTCTATATAACGTATCAGCATCATATATTGGCCATCAGCTGCCCTGATTTCTAAATATCAGCATCAGCGTTAGCCAGAGAAACCCGTATCTGTTGACCTCTAGTCAATGTGACATCAGTGGTTTAACAGTGTTGTTACAAAGCTATGAGAATACTTTTTGTGTGCAAAAATAACAACTTTATTCTACAACTTACTTTGGTCACCCTGTCCCTTTAAAACCACTTTTTGTTGTTTCGAGCTAAATTTGGTCACTTTGATTAAATTAGGAAATGAGCAGCAGGAACATTCTGCTAAGCTTCATATGAAACAGTCATCAAATTTGATTCTTCCCGTCAGGTTCACCTAATATAATGAAAGCAGATGAGAAGTCTCCTAACCCTCAAACGCTTAAGGCCATGAAGAAAGAACCAGAAGATCGGCCTCAGGGCTCTAAGAGCCCACATAACGGGTGAGCGTGTAACAGGCTTGACTGTCATCAGACACTTGTTTTGTTTAATTTAAGTGCACTAATTAAGAACCTTCTTTGTGTTTTTCTCAGACTCAGGAAGGATAGCAAATTAGGTCGGAACAGTAGAAGTGGGAGTCGTTCTCGTTCCAGAACAAGATCTCGGTCAAGATCGCGCTCTGCCAGACGACAGTAAGTAGCGCTTGCGGCGCACCGCTGTTTTCACTGTGATGTTGGTGTCTGTGCCTAACTGTTGTTTTACTCTTCAGTTACAATAACAGGCGCAGTCACTCAGGCACTTACAGCTCTCGCTCCCGGAGCCGCTCTCACAGCCGCAGCCCATCTCCACGAAGACACGCCAACCACGGCCCTCCGTCTCCCCTCCTGCCACACTTGAAGTCAAAGCAGCGCTCAGACGACATGCACCAGCACAGCAGACACGGCCACAAGAGGAAACGCTCGCGCAGCCGCTCTCGTTCCACCAGCAAGCCCCGCGAGCGGGACAGAGAGCGCGAGAGAGAGCGGGACCGGGATCGAGGTTCCTCAGACTTGGCGAAGAAGCACAAGCACGAGCGTAGCGGCGGAGGCCATCACCGCGACCGGCGGGAACGCTCGCGCTCGTACGAACGCTCTCATAAAAGCAAACACCACAGCAGCAGCCATTCAAGCCACAGTCGTCACAGACGCTGAGTGTTACGTTCCTCTTACGTCACGTCCGTGAGACTGCGAGTGCGTTTGTGTTTGATTAAAGTGGTCAGTGTTGACCTTGTTGTCTGTTTTACTTTTTTTATTTTTATTTTTTTTCTTGTGTTATTTTGGCGTTTTAGTTTTAAATGTTGAAAGGATATGAAACTACATATTTACAGTGTAAAGATGGGTTCAATGTTGATGTATTATGGGAAATGCTTTGATTTATAAAAGCAACTTTTTTCAGAAGATGGGAAAATCACTAGTTACATAAAAAAATGGAAAATGTTTTCAGGAAAGACACAGATACTTTGCACAGTTATAGGAATAATTAATGAAGATGCTCTACCGGTGGAAAAAATTGGTTTCTCTGAAAATAGATCATATTTTTTTACAGCTGGATGCAGACTTTTTTTCTTTCTTTCTTTTTTTTTTTTTTTCTTTTTTTTTGGATCATGGTGACTTTGTTACACTGGTTTTTAGTCTGCACGTCTTCATGTCTGATTTTTACTCAATAAAAAGTGACTTATTCCTACTGTCAATTGTTGTTTTTTTTGCTGTGTTATGGAACTTGAGTTTATAGATAGTAAGCAATTAATTATTTTCTGATATTAAAATCCCCTGATATTTCACTCATATCATATTCTAGAGAATCACCTCCATATTAAATGGTTCTATCTGTTTTATGTTAGGCTTTGAATATCTGGTTTATTTTAATTAACCATCTCAACAAATGGGTTCATGTAAATGAACAGCAAAACTCACTATGGGCCCTACAAGTGATTTCATGTTTTTTTTTCACTTTTTTTTTTTTTTTTTTTTTTTAGACCAAGGACAGCTGAACTTTAAGTATCTTTATTCCACTGTTGATTTTCTTGTCGAGCTTTTCTGCATCAGGCTTGTTAATCATTCGTTCTGTGTATTTTCTGTGAGCAGCCTCCTGAAGACAATATGGTGGAGGCCTTTCCATCTTTAATTAATCAGGGTTTTAAAACCATTTAGTGAATGAGTCAATGTTTGAATTCATTCCACTGATGACAATGGTAGTGTTAAAAAGATGGAAATACAACATATTGGAATGCCACTGCTGAACAGCGTTGCCAGATTGGATGGATGATTTCTGGTGGATAAAATAAACATTTTATTTGTTGAGGGTTCCCCTGGTAAATTCCTATTTCAGGGGGTCACTTCAACCCCCAGACATCAAAAACAACCCACGGCAACAATGTTAAAGTAGCTCAATTCCAAGATTTGGCAACACTGACCAAAACCTGCCCACTCCAACAAAAAAATGCCCAAAACTTTGACTGTCAAAATGTAATAAAATATCAAAAAAAAAATTTGCCCATGGAATGGGAATTTTACCAGGGGTAAATTTTTACTGGGGGACCCCCCTGCGAAACACGATTGAGCTAGTTTTGGGCTAGTTATGAGTAGCAATTGGGCAGGATTTGTGGTGAAAACCTGGCAACCCTGTAGAATATTGCTATGTCAGTCACGGTTGATAAGGACCAATTTTAACTCCTTAAAACAAAATAATATAAATATACCTAGTTAAATTTCCCAGTTAAAGGAATCAAATTAGGGAAAATATATTAACACTTCCCTGCCAAACACATAATTTTCCAGGTTTCCAAAATTTCTTAAAAATGTCAGAAATCTGCAATGACAGATTTAATTTTTAATGCTGATAATCTTCAAATGGTTTACTGTACACTTAAAGAAAAGAAAATAGCACATTATTATTATTTATTATTTTTGTTATTATTATTATTATTACTACTACTATGTATTCATTCATTTATTTTGGTCTTATCAGATCTGCTTATGTTTACATTATTACATAATTTTATCCAGAGCAAATCCATGATTCTGATGGGCTACATTTTATAAATTTCATCAATAAAAGTTTATAAATAATCAAAAGATAAACAAAGAGGTTTTGTTGTTGTGTAGAATTTTAAATGAGCTTAAAATATTATCAAGTAAGTAGCTGAAGTCTTCATACTTATACTCTTCTATAAATTACTAAATAATAATAATAATAATAATAATAATAA
>JAHKKF010536668.1:4395-19077 GCA_019740295.1 Labeo calbasu | reverse complement strand
CGTATGCTTGAAAGAGAACAATAGGTTACTAGCGTAACCCCGGTTCTCTGATAGCATTAAGTGAGGTGTCTCACCAGATCACCCTCCTTGCTGTGTGAGGCGAGGAAGAGGTGTGCTTGTTTTGAATGTCAAAGTGACGTTGCGTTGCTCCCTTTATACGAGGGGTGGGGAGGTCACTCCCAGACGCAACGTCACGCCTGCCAGCCAATTGGGGCTGGCGTAATGTAATAGGGCTTCTGAGGAATACGCGGAAGGGGCGTATCCCATAGTGAGACACCTCACTTAATGCTATCAGAGAACCGGGGTTACGCTAGTAACCTATTGTTCTACAAAACGTACATTTACTTACGTTTTTCCAGACACTAAAACGTACAATACTAACGTTTTTACAGCATATAAACGTACAAGCATTTACAGCATTTAAACGCACAATACTAACGTATTGACGACACCTATAATCTGGATAATAGCAATTTAAATTCTGCTCTGCACCTCACACAAACCTTCCGTATTCCGCCAGAGAGGACTGCAGCTGCAACGCATCGTCATTTGGACTGCTTTTCAGTACTGCGTTTGACATTTTTGCAATAAATAGATGATTGTGATTGCACTTATTTGTCTGTCATGTTATGGTTAGGTTTAGAGGTAAGAGTGGGATTAGCGACTATACAAAATATTTCTTATTCTATGTTGTTACAAAAATGGTAATTTCCCTGCATATTTTGGTCAGTTACGTTTTATATCCTTTTGTATTCGCTATAAAATGGGTAGGTTTAGGTTTGGGGGTGGGTTAAGGGGGCTAAAAATCTAAATCGGTTATTAATAAAAAAAAAATATATAAAAATGCATATTTGCTATAAACTGGGTCATTTAAAGTTTTGGGGATGGGTTATTGATACGAATATCTTAAAGGAGATGTCCACTTCCAGAACAACAATTTACAAATAATTTACTCACCCCCTCGTCATCCACGATGTTCATGTATTTCTTTCTTCAGTCGTAAAGAAATTGTGGTTTTCGAGGAAAACATTTTAGCATTTTTCCCCATATAATGGACTGATATGTTGCCCTGAGTTTAAACTTCCAAAATGCAGTTTAAATGCGGCTTCAAACGATCCCAAATGTGGGTGTAAATGATCCCAGCCAAGGAAAAAGGGTCTTACCTAGCGCAACGATCGGCTATTTTCATTAAAATAATACAATTTATATACTTTTTAATGCCAAACGCTCGTCTTGTCTTACTCTGCCTGGACTGTTTTTGTTCCTGTTCATGACAGTTAGGGTATGTCGAAAAACTCCTATCTCATGTTCTCCCTCAACTTCAAAATCGTCCTATATCACTGTTTTACCTTTTTTGTTAAGGATGTTTGACCTTTTTTGCATGTTCACTTTGCAAAGACTGGGTTGGAACTTCTGCAATGATGTAGGATGATTATGAAATTATTTTTGAAGTTGAGGGAGAAAATACGGTCTGAGTTTTTCGACATACCCTAACTGTCTTGAGCCAGAATACAGAGAGTTCAAGGACTGCAAGGCAAGACGAATGTTTGAGAATGAAAAGTATTTAATTTTCTTTTTTTTTATTTAAACAACCAATTGTTTCGATAGATAAGACCCTTCTTCCTCGTCTGGGATAGTTTACAACCGCATTTGGGATCGTTTGAAGCTGCAGTTAACCTGCCTTTTGGAAGTTCAAAATCAGGGCACCATATCAGTCCATTATATGGAGAAAAATGCTAAAATGCTTTCCTCAAAAACATAATTTCTTTACGACTGAAGAAAGAAAGACGTCGTGGATGACAAGGGGGTGAGTAAATTATTTGTAAAATGTTGTTCTGGAAGTGGAGTTCTCCGTTAATGATATAAAAGATACCTAAACATTTTATGTTTTTTTAGCTAAAAAAAAAAAGTTTTAAACGTTGAAATGCTTCTAAACTGTATGTTTTAGCATAAGTAAAAAAACATACAAAAATGTACGTTTTGTGCCTCTAAACATTACGTATAAATATCTACATATAAACAATGCGACAAGGCTGGTATATGTGATCTAATTTAAAAAAAAAAAAAATGACATACATAGCTCTGGCATCTTTACACTGGAACCACTGAATCCTGGGTATTGGATAACCAGTTGCCACACAAGTGGCAGTTCCATTTTCCAAGTTAATCAAAGTATTTGGCTTCTCTGTATGTTGAAAAGAAACCATTATCAAACCTAGGTTTTGTTCATTTATGAGATCCTATGTTTTCTATAAAGCTGCTGCACTTACGGTAGACGTGAACTGTAAAAATAATCGAGTTATTGATGCTGGCACTCCTGGCAGTCAAGATGTAGTGACCATAATCCCGTGCTCCAACTTTTCTCACCACAATTGTGGACATACAGTTGTCACTGCTAAATATGAACACACAATTACTGTCACGTAACAAAATAGAGCATGCTCTCATTTAATAGATAAATGTTTCTGGTCATTTCCCAAAAGTATTAAAAGTCTTAGCACATCACAGAATCATCTTAAGATTAATATTAGTTTCCAAAAGCCATTGTAATGTAGGTATTAATTTACTCGATTGCTATATGGGTATATCTAGAGGTAAATCTGCTTTAAAAAGTATTACACATTCAAACATGGCCAGAATGTGTGTGCATTGAGAGACACATTCAAATTTGTCATAATAACGGTAAAACTGTGCATTTTGTGTACTAAAGAAATGCAGCAAAAACTGATGCCTTATCACAGCCAGAATGTGCGTGGCACAACGTATTCAGAATTGTCGAGTCAGCCCGGACTCTGTTCTGTTTAAAGATTTTTGGCCCTTCCATACCTGCAAACTAATTGTGAAATTACACTTCATATGCTTAATTTGACACAGTTAATGTCATCTGTAGTCAAAAATAATAATAAAGGCATAAAATAAACACCTGAATAAATAAATTCTGGGAAACACATGAAAATTAACAAACATTTGTAAAACGGCACTTAGAAAACGTTCTAAACATTTAAAATCACTCTTTATACGGAAACAAGGTCATGTATGGTTTTTATCTGCACAGCATTCACCACTCTATGATTCAGTGAACCTGAAAGCCCAAACTTTGGTTTTTACACATACTAGTTATTTAAACATGAGGGGATGAAAAGATACATGCACCTAGTTTAAATAAATACAAAGACCTTTTAATTGCTCATAACTTTTGGAGAAAAGAAGCACAGAAACTGGACATGCATGAGTCTTCTTAGTGGGCATGTATTGAGCGCCTATGCTATCAGATCGAGTATAATTTGAAAGGCTGTGTGTTCGACTTAAAGGAGAAGTCCACTTCCAGAACAACAATTCACAAATAATTTACTCAATCCCTTGTCATCCAAGATGTTTATCTCTTTCTGTCTTCAGTCGTGAAGAAATTATGTTTTTTGAGGAAAGCATTTCAGGATTTTAGTGCAAAATGCAAGTAAGTCAAACGCTGTTTACAAACAAAAAGGTACAACGATGTCGGACGATTCTTAAGTTGTAGGAGAAAATAAGATGGAGTTTTTCGACATACTCTACCTTTTTGAGCCGGAGCTCAGACGATGAACTTTTGGTGATTTGAAGATGTGATTTGTAGTAGTGATGGGAAGTTCAGATCATTTTACAGACTCGGACCTTTGAGTCTCGTTCAGCAAAATGAACGAATCTTTTTTCGAGTCATTTTGTTCATTTTAGTAAAATCAGCATCACGTGACAGCCCCATAAGATGAACGAACGACTCAAAAAACCCGAAGACTCGAAACAGGTGAACTAATTCCAGTACAGAGCCTAATAGGATGTTATCACGCTCCCCAAGACGACTTGTTCTTCCCGAGTCACATTAAAGATCCGTTCAAAATGAACGAATCATTCAAGAACGACCCGTGGACGCGCATCCCAGAGCCTGTGCTACACAAGCTTTTGTGCTTAAAAAGTATACAAATTTTTTTTTTTCGAAAACAATGACAGATCGTTTCGCTAGATAAGACCCTTCTTCCTCGGCTGGGATCGTTTAGAGCCCTTTGAAGCTGCATTTAAACTATATTTTGGAAGTTCAAGTTTGGGGCACCAGTGAAGTCCATTATATGCAGAAAAATCCTGAAATGCTTTAATCAAAAGCCATAATTTCTTTACGACTGAAGACAGAAAGACATGAACATCTTAGATGACAAGGGGATGTGTAGATTATTTGTAAATTGTTGTTCTGGAAGTGGACCTCTCCTTTAAGTATATTTTGTCTAGAACTGAATAAAAATAATTATAAGAACAGAAACAAGAGAACTCACCTATTATTAATCCTGTTAAATGTCTCCTCGTGGGTGTAATTCAATTCAGGAGTTTTCCAATATGTCTGTTTAACTTCTGGATATGCTTCAATTTGCACAGCAAGTTCAACCTTGTCCCCTTGCATCACCTCAATGTCTGTTCCATTCACCTTGTATTCAGAGGACAGGATGGGTTCAAGCTTAATGTACGGTTTATCTAAAAGAAAACATCAAGTGCACAACTTAAACACAATTTCACAAATAAAGCTTAAATAAAATCATTCTACAACTTGAAGAAACCTACCCACAACTTTGAGAACTGCTGTGACACTGTTTTTTCCAGCTTCATTTTGGACAGTGCAGGTTAAATTCCCTGCGTCGGACATGTTTACTTGATGAATGGTCAAAAGACTAATGAAGCAAACTTGTTCACATCTTTTGTGGCTCTTGTTTTCATAGTTCAATACCTGATTAGGACAAATCATGAGAAGTTCTTTAATCAAACACATTCTAGTATGCATTCAAAACAATCTGGCACATATTTGCAAACAATCAGGAACTGAAATGGATTCAGAGGAACTGAACGGCCTGGCTTAAATTGAAAACATGGACTATTGTATGCTTTTATAAGAAAATCACTGAAACAAATAGTTACTCCAACCCACAGCACTTTCAGGAAAAACACTCACAACTGCATTGCATTACCATTTGTTTCAGTGATTTTCTTGTAAAAAACAAAATATATATATGCAAGCTCGACAACTTTTGGTAATATTTTGTAATGCTTCTGGTTCTTGTTGTTATGTCTTGGTTTGGATCTGGTCCTTAAGGGGTCCAATGAATCACCTCAATATTTGTTAGTCTGTCAGAGTTGAAAAAGCTGTAATGTTACATTGCTGACATTTTTTCAAATGTATGTTTCCATGTTATAAAAACAGCTTTAAATAATGAACTGATACACAATATGCAACTGCATCGTCAGAGCAGGCCTATTGAAACTGAGAATGAGCAGATATAGTTGCTCCGTAAGAGATACTACAATAATTAATCTGAAAATAACATAAGAGAACTGAAATTTGATGCTCTAGAGTGTGTGTTGTATAAAACCACTGCTTGATTAATTGGCAACAAATGACATGCTCTGCCTTCAAAAAACAGTATCAACTGTGTCCGCCTTTCAAGCTCAAATATGCAGTTACCCTTTCCAGCCAACAAAAAAAAAAAAAAGAAAAGAAAAGAAACTGTGCAACTAGAAATCCTACATTTACAAAAAAGACAACTTTAAATGCACCTGATTAAACTTTCATCTGCATGCACTCGTGAAATAAAATCACAATGTTGGGATTAAATCCTGAATTTGACAGAGAATGTTTAAATTGACTCACTTAAACCAGGTTGAATTTCTATGTTTTGTTTTGGTGACCAGCCAGCAAGGAAACAGAGCTATTGGCATTCAAGGAGGACAACAACGATGACATAAACAACATTTGCCACTGCAGAAGGATATTGACTGTAGATACATTGCCATCAAGAGAGGACATACAGATGACACTGAACTAGCTGAACTACTTTTCATGAAAACTGTGAATTACTATTACACTGGGCAAGCTGATCCAAATAGAGCTTCACCAAACCAAATCCACACCACTCTACATCATGGTAAGCTGAAGCACAACCAGGCACAGGATATGAAACTGAGTGGTTTGTTCAATTCGTGAGTGCATAAATTGGCCAACACCTTTTGTTATTATTATTATTAAATGCACCAGGGAAGTGCACTTCTTCTGCTAGAAATTTTCAGTGTAAACACACCACACCCAGTGCTTATACTGTGACAAAATAGTGCACAAGTATGCCGATTGGAACGTACCTATTCAGAAGGTGCGCATTTTACTCCACTCTGGACAGCCAGTAGTGGTTCACCTTTAGTTTTCAAGGTAACCATGGACTGACAGGCCATGGGAGCACACTGAGTCACCATTCGTATTTTCAGATGAGCTGTCCAGAAATCTGGAAGGGAATGGTAGTGCTCTAATCCAATGCGGATGACTTGTTACTTTACTGTTCACTTAACTGTTCTAACAGCGTTTGTCAGTGTCAAAATGATTGAGATGGCCAATCAAATCAAAGTAGGTTTAATGTTCACAGAAGCAGAGTCAATTCTGAAGCGTCACTTTTAACATTGAAAGAGTGCGATGTAAGATGTAAGAAGTGAACTATTAAATAATTTGACAACTGTTTTAAAATAGAAATGTTCAACAACAGCAATATCCAGTGATGCACACTACTAGACTTTTTTCTCAAATACAGCCATTTTTAATTAAAAATATGGAATCATTTACGTGACTCAAGAATTTCTAAGTTTTGTGTTTTCAACATATTAGGCATACAAAAAAGAGTGAATTTGTGCATTTTTAGGGGTTCAAGCGTGTAGCGCTGGTCACAGATAAGCGCTTTCACCATAAAACTGATCAGACAGACCAAACCGTATGTGGTATAGACTTGAAACTTGGAGGAATGGTAGTACTCACACTGCCTACAACATGACAGAGGCTCACCCCAATCGACGTGACGGGGTGCTACAGCAATTGAAAGTACGAAATATTCATGTATTTCGCATTTATTGCAAAACCTACTTGTGAACTACTCCTAGGTTTTTTGTCTGATTAGAACCAAACCAGTGCAGAAAGATTCTATATAGAATATGAATAATCATCAAAAAAATGTTTAACTTTTGAGGGATGCCAAAATGTTCAAAGGGGGCATGGCCACTTTTAGTAAAATGCCTATTGAAATAGAATGAAATATCTTTGCCAAACTGGGCACACTTATGTAAGAGCTCAAGCTGAGGTTAAGGTGGAAAAATGGCAAAGAGTGGCGGAGATTGGCCACTTGGTGGTGCTATAAGAGGGAAAAAAACTTGGCTATAACTAAGCAACCATTTGTCCTATCAACATGAAAATCGTTGTGCAAGGTCTTGGTCCAAAGTGCCACAAGTGTCTATGGAGACATTTGCATATCTCAAAAAACATGGCCGCTATTGGACAATGAATTTTGAGCACCTATTAGACACGGTTAACAGAGGCTGATCGGAACGAAACTTGGTGGGCCTGTTTGACTCATGCCCCTAAAGGTCTGTGAGAAATTTGAAAGAAATCAGCCACTGGGGGCACTATCGCATTTTTTGAGGGTGTAAACAATTGTACATTGCATGGCTTTCCAAACGATACTCGTGTCGAATGATAGACCTCATTCCGAACAATTTTGCCTCTAGGACCACTGCTGTCAATCAAACAGTTTTTTAAATGGTTGAGAAGAAGTGAAAAACCTGCTTTTGCAAACTAGTCCTAGGTTTTTCACTCAGTCTGGAAAAAAAACACAGCAGTGCAATTCTCTGAACTCTCTGGGCCAATAATTATCAAAAACATGTTGCAATTTACCCTTTGCAAAGCTATAACGGAGTCCATTTGAAAAGGGGCCTGTCCAAATATACCCAAAAGCCTATAAAGCCTAAATGAAAACTCAAAATTTATTTTCATAGAAATAATACAATTTATATACCTTTTAATGTCAAACGCTCATTTTGTCTTGCTTTGCCTGAACTGTTTTTTAATGGTTCATGACAGTTAGGGTATGCTGAAAAACTCCCATCTCATGTTCTCCCTCAACTGCAAAATCATCCTTTATTGCCGTTTTACCTTTTTTGTTAAGGTTGTTTGATCTTCTTTGCATGTTCACGTTGCAAAGACTAGGTCGGTACTTTTGCAGTGATGTAGGATGATTTTTTAAATGATTTTCGAAGTTAAGGGAGAAAATACAATCAGTTTTTCGACATACCCTAACTATCTTGAGTCAGAATACACAGAGTTCATGGAGAGAAAGGCAAGATGAGCATTTGAGATTAAAATGTAAGTATTTAAATGGTATTTTTTAAATGAAAATAACTGATTGTTTCGCTAGAAAAGACTCTTCTTCCTGGGATTGTTTACAACTGCATTTGGGATCGTTTGAAGCTGCATTTAAACTGCATTTTGGAAGTCCACTATATGGAGAAAAATGCTGAAATGTTTCCCTCAAGAAACATAACTTCTTTACGGCTGAAGTAAGAAAGACATGAACATCTTGGATGACAAGGGGGTAAATTATCTGTAGATTTTTGTTCTGTAAGTGGACTTCTCCTTTAAGACTGGTTTTTGTGGTCCAGGTTCACATATGTTATTTTTTTTAAGCTGTTTGTGATGAGCTTTGGTTCATCATGTGATTTTCTCACCACCACCTGCATTTGGCGATTATCGGTGTATTACAAACGTACAACAATAGGTTTGGACATTAACATTATATCATTTAATGAAATTACGTTATTTACCTGAAAATTTAAGTGAAAACCATAAAACATAAAACGTTGCTAACATATTTTTTTACAGTCAAATTCCGGCAACCACAGCTGCTGTTTTTTTACAGTAAATTTTATGGATTTTTTTTTTTACAGTGCATTTCATTCTGTGTATCATACAAAATGATCACTTAAGAATAGACCACTGGAGATCCACTAGAATTTCAAAACAGACTGCGGTCATGTTTGTGACCACAAGCCAAGACTCAGTTGTAAGCCAAGACACTATGCAATGACTCACAGCCCAAGGCCACATTTTCAAGAGGTTTCAAAACCAAAAATACCATGATGCCCACTCTATTGCCTAATTAATTCAGTTCCTCACCCACAATCTCATGCTTTGTTCCATGTTTGCGATCAGATCAAATTCTCAAGCACTTCACCTTTTCCGATGAGCTCCAGGTGATGTTATATGAATGATCTTGGTTTTCAGTGTGACAAGGGATATGCAGCGTTTCACCCACAATTCGCACGTACTGATCGGCTGGAAGTGACACCCTTGGTGGCTCTTGTGCTTCTGCAATAAATAGATGGGTAGTGCTGAATTGGGACAATAAGGTAAGATTCTTGGTATGTTTTTATTAATACAATTGTACAAAACAGTGTACAAAACAAATGCAACTCACTTTTTCTGACAGTTATTTGAAAGATTTCAGACTTCATTTGGACTCCATTCATTTTGACAGTACAAACATAATCTCCGTTGTAGCTCGGCTGAAGATTTCGAATCAGGATGCCACGTTTGGGATCCGCTGTGTAATTCATCTCGGATGGGACAGCAGATCCATCCGCCATCTGGAGCGAAAACTCAGTACTTGCTGGGTTTGTCACCAAGCAGTCCAGTAAGTAGTTTGAGCCTTCTTTTTCAATTACTATTCGCTTTTGAGGGGTAGTAAAGGCTTTGACCGTATCTATTGCAGTAAAACATAGAGATATGTCAGCTAATATTTTAACTTTAAATATCTTTTTGGTGTTTGTACATCTTAAGTGCTGATGCTGTAAAGCACTATTTTAAGTCATTAAATGTCAAACAAGTTCATGGCATGTTAATGTAAATTTTGTTCTTAGCATACTGTGCATACTGTTAATTAACAGTCCTGTGGTCATGTTGATAAAAACTGGGAGTAAGTGCAGAGGCACTTCTTAATTTCACTTTTCAGGTGCAAAACAAATAACTTTTAGGGGTTTTGTTATTAAAAATAAATAAGCGAACTCAGCTCAGGTGACAAAAAGTAACGCTACAGTAACATAATGTATTACTTTCCATAAAAAGTAACAAAGTAACACAATTTGTTATTTTTTTAATGGAGTAATGCAAAATTGTAATGCATTACTTTTAAAAGTAACTTCCCCAACATTGTTAATAAATGTGTTATTACACAGCTCTCTGCAATGCTTGATTGTGATTGGTCAGTAGCAGCATTCTGAAGTGAAATAGTTCTGTGTGACTCCAATATTCAATCTCAGGCAAACAATTTTCTACATGCAGTAGTTTGATGTTTCTTGTAACACTGCAGTTTTTCTACTTAGGCAATTTAAAAAAATCCATCTCAAATAAAATATTTTTAGTCACTGTGCAGAAAGTACAATAATGTATAGTCAGCTGGTCATTATCACAAATTAAATCTTTTCAGAGTGATGAAAAATTTATTGTGCAATAACAATGTACCAAAAATGTTCCACTTAATTTTTTTATTGTTTTATTAATTCTGTGGTGCTAAATATTATTGTACTATTTATTTTCACATTGCATCAACATTTTTAGAACTTCTATCATTAGTTATGAAGCACTAGAGCAGATACGTTTTTACTACATTTGCACTTGTTTTATACATAAATTTTGCTTTTGCTAGAATGGGAACATTCTAGAAGTTTCTGTAACATTCTGTAAAAATCTGTAATTTTCTACTGCTTTCTGGGACACTGTGGAACTAGTCAACACAAAAATCATCCAACAGACACTTTTGAAGTTTTGGACTCTTCGTGTACCATGTAATTTTTATTTTTTATGCATGAGTAATAACAGATTAGCTTGTGTAAACTAGCGAAAAATAAATATACTAAAAATGTATTTGAAATGCATTTATTGCACGCTAAGTATACTACAAATATATTTACATATGTATGCACTTATATTAATTTAAACAATAACCTGCAGTTGTACTTTTGGTATACTAAGCTGGTATACTTTAAGTCTGCTAAACTGGAACAGCTAATTTTGTACTTAATGCACTTTAATTCTGTGGAAGTAGTGCTGAAGTCCTACTAAAGAATTTCTGAAGTATATCTGATTGTGCAAAAGTGGAACTATTGCAAGTATACTTTAGGTACACTTTAAATATCTTGCATTTAAAGACTGATATTATTTAAAAAATC
Source organism: Labeo calbasu (assembly GCA_019740295.1). Lineage (NCBI taxonomy): Eukaryota > Metazoa > Chordata > Actinopteri > Cypriniformes > Cyprinidae > Labeo > Labeo calbasu. Next base: position 8,031 of record JAHKKF010536668.1, on the reverse strand, counting down.
ATACAATCCTCATCAGTAGTGACATTAAAACACAATTAGGCTCAATAATAAGAAATATGCACAAGCAGTACTCCAAATAAAGTTGAATTATCATTTTTATATCAGTAAATCTTGAGTATATTTGTTAATAGATTTAAACCATACTTAGTATGAAATGAATGTATTTTAAATATATTACTTTTTTTATTAGGGTAACATATATTTTTTTCAGTTTTCATGAGCACTGTGATTTTTTAAGGAAACTCTAACAGCAAAATTTCAAAATTAGTTTTGAGAACCATCCTCTAAATGTTTAATCATCTAAATTATCTAAATGTTTAACAGTGCACATACCTTGAATATAAATGTGGATCTCTGAGTACAAATCTGCTTGTTTCTTGTAACTGCAACGGTATGTTCCTGTGTCCTCTGTGGTAGGCTTTGGGACACTGAGGGTCTTTTGTGAGACGTGTTTCTGGTGTCTGCCGAGCCTCGTCTTCCATATGATATCCGCTTGTCCGTCGCAGCTCAGAGTGAAGGGTTTGTTAACTGACCAGACCACCTCAGATTGACTCTGCGGAGCGGAGTTCAGCTTTATCACTGGTGCAGGAAACTCTGCTCAGACACACAGAAGAGCAGAGAAACTCAAGAAAAGTGAAAAAGTGTGTATAGAAACATTCTATGCATGGATAAACAATGAAACTGATTTATTAATGATTCTTGATGCCAGACAAAGGTGTCATCAGTAGCTTGTTTATTGACGTTTCTTCATGCAACAGGTTAGATGAACCATAACACAAAACAGTACAAAAAATCATTCCAGAAAACAGGATGTAAGAGAGAGTAATACAAAATATCAACTTCATTTAATTTCTTGATTAGGATTTCATTTTAGCTAGGTTATTGTGATTATTCTTCTTCTTCTTCTTTTTTTTTTTTTACTACTATTGAGTGCCTTTTTGTTAGTACAAGAATAATATGCCATCAAAATGGCCATTCGCCCATGCATTTATTGGCTCTGTTTCTTAGCCGAATCCTGCAGCGTGGTAGCAATGCGAGACACTTGCAGCAGCAATGCCTGGTGGTTCTCCACGAGGAGGCTCTGGAGGCGAGCCATGCTCTGCAGGTGGTGCAGCTGCTGCTCGCCCTGGTCGCTCGTGGCCCGCAGGACCTTTAGCATTTCTGCATGAACGCTGGCCACCTCCTTGTTTTCTTGCACCAGCTGAGTTAGGATCTTCACCATCTCCCCGTACCAGCCCCTGCTCTCCTGCTCTTCCTGGATTAGCTGGGAGAGGGAATGCTTTAGCTCGTCCAGTCCGCAGCACGCTGAAGACGGTGACACCTCGGGTGGACCCTTGCTGGTGCCAGGGGCTGAGTTCTTATCCAAATGACTCATTGTCATATCATATGGGCTGATAAGTTCTTCATTCGCTAAAGGGAGCACACATATAGCAGGCTTCAAAATTTCCCCTCAGACAAGTTATATTGCTGAATGGCAGGGTTCCTCAAATGCAACCCTGGAGGGCGACTGCCGACTGAGTTTAACTCCAATCCTAATCAAAGGCACCTGAGGAACATAATCAGGGTCTTGAGAGATGCAGGTGAGTTTGATCAGGGTTTAAGCTAAACTCTGAAAGCAGTGGCCCTTCAGGACTGCATTTAAGGAGCCCTGTTGTATGTAAATGAAGTTTATGAAATGATATGGTAGTTGACATTAAATACTTTGGTTACACTGTATTTTGATAGTCCACTTTAGACATTCTACTAACTATAAGTAACTTTGCAACTACATGTCAACTAACTCTCAGAGGCGACTGTTAGGTTAGGTTTAAGGTTAGTAGAATAAGTTGACATATACTTTCAAAGTTTAGAAGAGTGTTGGAAGATATGAAGCAGACAGTCTAGTGACTAGTTGACATGCAGTTGCAAAGTTACTTGCTGTTAGTATAATGTCTAAAGTGGACTATCAAAATAAAGTGTGGGAATGCATTTTTGTTCAGTGGCGTGACATTGTACACTCCATCTCAAACTATTCTGAACAGCATTATGCGTGTCGTTTTAATGACCCCAAATTTAAAGAGCAGTTCAACCACAAACAGCCATCCTGAGGCTATCCAAGATGCAAATGAGATTGTTTCTTCATCAGATTTGGAGAAATGCAGCATTGTATCACTTCCTCACCAATGGCTCCTCTGCAGTGAATGGGTGCCGTCAGAATGAGAGCCAAACAGCTGATAAAAACTTCACAAACATCCACAAGTAATCCACACCACTCTAGTCCATCAGTCAATCATCTTGAGAAACCAAAAGCTGCATGTTTGTAACAAACAAATCCATCATTAAGATGTTTTAACCATAGTTTTTTGACTAAACTACAAGTCTATAATTCATAGTAACACTTGAAAAAGTCCACCCTATTGTCTCTCACATCAAAATCCATCCATATATTTGTTTAGATCTGTTTTGTCTTGTAAATGGTGCTTTATCTATCCTAATTTCTCTTCTGATTTAGACCAGACACGTTTTTTACTGAAGCAAAGTGTTATTATAGGTTATGAACTGGAAGCAACAATTTAAAGTTAAAAATCTTAATGATGGATTTGTTTCTTACAAACATGCATCTTTTGGCTTTTCAAGATGTTAATTGATGGACTGGAGTGGTGTGGATTACTTGTGATTTTGTTTTGTTTTTATCAGCTGTTGGGACTCTCATTCTGACGGCACCCATTCACTACAGAGGATCCATCGGTGAGCAAGATATGTAATGCTAAATTTCTCCAAATCTGTTCGAATTAACTCATCTACATCTTGGATGGCAAGAAGGTGAGTAAAGTTTACACAAATGTTTATGTTTGGGTGAACTATTCCTTTAATTTAGAGACTACATGGTGTGTATGTGCCTTTAAATATTTACATTGCCGGATCATTTAAATAATCCAGTGAAAAAAAAGAAGATGGTTAAAAATGATGCAAAATTAATACTGACCAAGTTTTACACTGCAAACATTTTCCAGCAAAATATGTAGACCTCCTTAAAAATGTATTTTAAAAAACGTTTGTTTGTTTAATTGTTTATTTATTTATTTGAAAATGATTAAAGGCATAGATCACCCAATAATGAAAATCTAGTCATCAATTACTTACCCAATGTTGTTCCAAACCAGTTTGCCTTTCTTTCCTCAAAGGAACACAAAACTCACTTGATCTAATTTGATCTTTTTCTATTCTGTAGAATGGAGGCTAATAGTGATTGAGACCAGTGTTGGGTTAAACTGGTTACTAAGTAGATAGTTACTTTGATTTAATTAATTTTCCCTTGAAAAGTAAAAGTAAGGGATTGCTGTTATTTTTCTGTAATTTAATTACAGTTACTTATTATGTAATTAAACTTGATACTGTGTATAGGCTGTAGAACATTTATATACAATATAATAGTCGATATCAAAATTTAAAATCTAACCTTAAAGGAGAAGTGCACTTTCTGAACAAAGATATACAGATAATGTACTCACCCCCTTGTCATCCAAGATGTTCATGTCTTTCTTTCCTCAGTCGTAAATAAATTATGTTTTTTGAGGAAAACATTTCAGCATTTTTCTCCATATAGTGGGCTTCAATGGTACCCCGAGTTTGAACTTCCAAAATGCAGTTTAAATG
>JAHKKF010536666.1:27967-42811 GCA_019740295.1 Labeo calbasu | reverse complement strand
CTTTGATGAATAGAAAGTTCAGAAGAACAGCATTTATCTGAAACAGAAATCTTTTGTAACATTATAAATGTCTTTATCATCACTTTTGATCAATTTAATCCATCCTTGCTAAATAAAACTATTAATTTCTATAATTTCTTTCCCCCCAAAAAACAAATTTAAACTGCTTCTAACTGTTTTAAATATTGCTAATAAAAATCAGCATATTAGCAAATCAACATATTAGATTTCTGAAGGATCATGTGACACTGCAGACTGGAGTAATGATGCTAAAAATTTAGCTTTGATCACAGGAATAAACTGCATTTTAAAATATATTCAAATAGAATACAGTTATTTTAAATAGTACAAATATTTCAAAATTGTACTGCTTTTGCTGTACTGTAGATCAAACACATGCAGGCTTGGTGAGCAGAAGAGACTTCTTTAAAAAAAAAAAAAAAACATTACAAAATCTTACAGTTTAAAAACTTGACTGACAGTGTAGTACATATAAACAAAACTAACCACTTATTTGATGAAACATTTGTAATCAAAGGTGAAATTGTACCTGTTTGTTTCTACCAGGCAATGGTGACACAAGCTGAAAAAATGCAACCCGGCCTGATGCCGTCCCAACAGCCACAAGATCATCGAAACAGCTCAGCAATTTCACTGCAGTAATAGCTTCACATTTGCCCTATTAAAACAGATTATAAAAATATATTGTATAAAACACTACCCATCCAGATGAGATCAACCATGGATGCTGCAGAAGAGTGAGGCAGCACTAAATGGACTTACCTCTAAATTGTATTTGTTCATTTGGCTTACTCTCCTGCAGTAAAGGTACAGCATGCCGATGCTGCTGCCAATGGCTATATAATCATTGTTGCTGTCCAGTGCGGTCAAGTAGACGAGGACCGAACGGAAACCTTTCTGGATCTTAGCAGGTATGGCATTGAGAAGGTAGTAAAGGGGGCAGAACTCCCTCAAGGGCAGAGGTGCTGGATGGGTGGCCATGGTCACCCTATGGATCTGTGCTCCCACTGATGATCAATCAATCTTAAAAGAGAATTTCCACGTACAATCTCATAAAAGTTTATGTTTCTGATCATAACACATAAGATATTACATAGCTTTATTCCTTTATTGCACAACTTAATCACGTGGACAGTCAAAAACAGCTAGTCATTGATCTTTCTAACACAACACGTCCACTTCACATTGACACTTAAAGTATGAATCGCATCTAAACCGTATAATAAACTAAATAGCGAACACTCCCACAAGCCAATATTAATAACATTAACCACGCCTCACATACACAACACAAGAACATCTTCTGCTATTTTCCATCATTACAAAGGCTTTAACTCGGTAATGAAGGACAGTAAACGTCCAACTGTTTTATCTGTGGCACATGCACTAGTTTGAATAAATAACAAAGGCTAATAACAAAAAAACAGTCGTTTGCTATTTGCAGGACAGGATGTGTATGTTTTCTAGTTAGCGAACTCTACGCAGTAACGTTAAACTAGCTGAGCGTTTCAGTTTCTACAAAACTTACCACTGGGAAAAGTTCACATTGATTCTGAACCGTAAACGTTTTTATAATTCATATGAGGGCGATCTGTTGACATTTCTGCTGCTTTGACAGATAGCTCTTGTTGACAGGCTCGTGTTTTTCTTCGCTGTGTATTGGGTTGAAAGAGAGATTTAACGCCAGCGACACCTAGAGCACCGGAGGTGAAACTCACATCGCTTGAATTCCTCTTCTCTCATGATACTAGCTTTGTTTGTGAAGAATTGTATATTTCTTAAAGTTGATCCAAGCTTTGTGTCATTTAAAAATAATTTAGGATCTATGTATGATGCTTTAACAATGATAACGTCTGCCTGTCGTTTGTGATAAAGTGAACTGTCCTCTCTGTGGGTTTTATTTACATTGATCATTTCATGTTGTCCTACTTGAAATATGTGACCCTGGACTACAAAACCAGTCTTAAGTCGCTGGGGTATATTAGTAGCAATAGCTAAAAATACATTGTATGGGTCAAAATTATTTATTTTTCTTTTATGCCAAAGGTCATTTAAAAAATAAGTAAAGATCATGTGCCATGAAGATATTTTGTAAAATTCCTACTGTAAATATATCAAAACTTAATTTTTGATTAGTAATATGCATTATTAAGAACTTTATTTGGACAACTTTAAAGGCAATTTTCTCAATATTTAGATTTTTGATGTATTAATCTCAATTTTCTTCAATGACTGGTTTTGTGGTCCAGGGTCACATATTTTTATGCTTTATTTACCAAAAATATAACATGGTTTTGAACTTTTCAGCAAAAGGAGATCAAAATTATGCACAGCTAATGAAATAAAGATTTCATCAGTGTATGGAATGACAACACTTGTCAAAGTACCACCATACAAAGGGCAAAGGTCGGCCTGTGTTTCTTTATCTCTGATATGCACTCAAATTTAATAGGGCATATAAAAAACTATGGATCTGAAACAGAACAAACAGTAGGCTAATATTCACAGACTGTGTGTTTAGTCATAACATTGTTAGCTTCTAACTAGTTTCCCCAAATGTTAATGCTAATACATAACAAACAACTAAGCCTGCTGGTCATAAACATAACATGAGGACAGGATCAATGCTTTTTCAAATCACTATTCAGTCACAGCACGATCATCTGCGAGACTAGGGCATAAATGTATGGAAATGTTTATCGATATTATTATCAATATTATGGACACTAGATAATGCCATGGCCTCACATCCACATTCATTTAACACCTGCATCTATTCCTCTCTCCTTACAGATAGCAACAGAATCTGTGCCAAATCTGGCTTACATTCAGCATTTCAGAAGAAACAAAACGCTAAGGCATCTGTCTGGATAAGTTGTGTGTGATCAGCTATAAAAAAAGAAAATAATTGGATGAGATCTGGGTTGGTTTTGGTTAGCCAAAGAGTCTGAGATTGCTGGCCTGGCACGGCTGTCTGATATGGTGATGCAGTTCAGCAGAACTAACTTCAAATACTAATACACTACCAGTCAAAAGTTTTTTTAACAGTAAGATTTTTTAAAGACATTTTTAAAGAAGTCTTTTCTGCTCATCGAGCCTGCATTTATTTGGTCCAAAGTACAGTAAAAACAGTAAAAAAATATATATATATATTTTTACTATTTAAAATACCTGTTTTCTATTTGAATATATTTTATTAATGTAATTTATTTCTATGATTTCAAAGCTGAATTTTTAGCATCATTACTCCAGTCACATGATCCGTCATTCATCATTCTAAATCATTCTAATATTCTGATTTGCTGCTCCGTAAACATGTATCATTATTACTATACTGAAAACAGCTGAGTAGATTTTTTTCAGGTTTCTTGATTAATAGAAAGTAAAAGAACAGCATTTATCTGAAACAGAAATCTTTTGTAACATCATAAATGTCTTTATCATCACTTTTGATCCATAAAAAAAGACAGATTCCAAGCTTTTGAATTGTATAGTGTATAATATTACAAGCGCTTTTTATTTCAGATAAATGCTGATCTTTAGATCTTTCCATTCATCAAACAGTCCTGAAAAAATGTACTCAAATGTTTTAAATATTGATAACAATGATAATTAAAAATGTTTCTTTTAATGGCAAATCAGAATATTAGAATGATTTCTGAAGGATCATGTGACAATGAAGACTGGAGTAACGATGCTGATAATGTAGCTTTGATCACAGGAATAAATTACATTTTAAAATATATTCAAATAGAAAGCAGTTATTTTAAATAGTAAAAATATTTTACAATATTACTGCTTTTGCTGTATTTTGGATCAAATAAATGCAGGCCTAGTGAGCAGAAGACAATTCTTTAAAACACAGTAAATATCATACTGTTCAAAAACTTTTGACTGGTAGTGTATAATCTCATCCCTAACTTTCAGTTTGAGACTGCTGGCCTGAAATTGCCGTCATGCATTCCAGTGCAGTTCTGCAGCTGCACACTAGAGGTATGTCCAACTGCAGACAATATAGTTATTATAAGTCTATTGTCCTTCCTCAACGAGTTTTTATTCTACTTTGTACATAGCTTAAATTTTACATCTTAAATGTAACATTTTTACAAATATAAAAAGGCTTTATGCGTGGCCTAACGTTTTTTGTTTGTTTGTTTGTTTGTTTGTTTTTTAACAAATATTTGCTGTCTGGCCAGCATCTATAATAAGATCATTATTTGCAATGTTCCATCTCCAGAGTGCACACAGATGTGATGACTCACTGGGGAAATTTTTTCACCATAAATGAGAGTGACGCACCGATGGTGCATCATCATCACACGGCACCGGCGCTCGTAGAGGAGGGACCACCGACACTATCTGCACAGCATCCTCAACAACCATCTCATCACTGGATTTTACCGATACTTTACATGGACCGGGACATCACACTGGTAATACCGCAATTATTTCTTTGCCAAATAGAGTCCATTTATCATTTGTGTAGCTTTTCTCCGGTAAAAGGAAATATGTTTTTATAACGGCCTCAGTCACGTTCGCGATGATGATGAGTTCGAAATAATTCATTCTCTCAGCATCGCCCATTTCGTCGTTTAGTCGAATTAACGTGTAAACACGAGGTTTCATCAACACGTTTTGCGTGTTTATTCTGCATGCAGTTACTGTAGAATTTAACAATTGCAAGATTTGTTTATGAGGAACACGAGTGGGTTGTGTTTCAAAATCTACTGAGCTGCCTGTCTAGACAGCATTTTGCGTGTAGCAGTATTATTTTTGCAGCTGTCTCGTACCGCATCTATGGTGCCCAAAAATGTTACACACGCCTATGGTGCTCAAAAAACGTTGTCTAGGCAGCTCGTACACAGATATTAACCCTTAAATGGTATCTGTATACTAGGGGATACAGACGTTAAAAATTACATTAAAAGGGAGTCTCTGCAAATATTGGGCCAGGTGATTATATATATATATATATATATATATATATATATATTTTAATTATGCTGAAAAATATCAGTAAACTAGTTCTGTCTAATTTTAAATGTATTTATTTTATNAGGGGATACAGACGTTAAAAATTACATTAAAAGGGAGTCTCTGCAAATATTGGGCCAGGTGATTATATATATATATATATATATATATATATATATATATATTTTAATTATGCTGAAAAATATCAGTAAACTAGTTCTGTCTAATTTTAAATGTATTTATTTTATATTCCTGCCCTTCTAATGGTTAAACAGTAAACAGGGAGGCAGAATAGTGTTGTTGCATTTTTTGAATCAACATCCTGTGTTTACACTAATGACATATAGATGAAAACAGCTGACTGACCTTTTCGTCACTTGAGTTATTCCCTTATGCACATATTAATGGAACATAAAAAGTTGCATAAGGCAATTATCATGAGTCTGTTTGTGTGGATGTGATGTTTGGAAAAAAGAGGCTGATAGATTTTGCCCTGAGGGTGAGGCAGAGAGTGATGCCATTGGTATGCTCAATACCATTCTTGCCACAAATGCTTTAGAGCGACTGTAAAAGATGTTTAGATGTAGAAACATGTATATGAACAGATTTTATTAAATATTAAAAATACTAAAATATTATTTTATATGACAAAATCAACCAGAATTCATTAAGATACACCATTAAAAATAATTATTATGACTAAAGTCAAGTAAAAGTAGTTTTAAACAACTAGACTTTTCATACTGTACTTTTACTGCAGGACGCAGATTTAATATTATACATCATGTGGTGACACAAACATTAAAATGTATTAATAGTACTATAAACAGCATAAAAAACATGACAGTGATTTTCAATATTTCAAAAATTGCAGTAGTTTTAAAACAATAGCCTTTGATGTCAACAACATTCCTCCCTCTTCCCTTTTAAAAGTTTAATTTGATTCAAGTAGACCCTGTTAAAATCCATTTTTGGGTCACTACCCACCAGCCAAGAACCACTGTGATCTACAGGCTATGTTAAACCATACATCTACTACAGTAATAGTTTTCAAAAGTGTGGATTATTCATTAATAACCATTTTTACAAACATGTTCAGTCACAAATCTTTTTATCCCTACCTTGCATTTGAATATTATCCAGCGTTTAGCCTTTTTATTTCTCAGAGATTAAAGCAAAGCTGTTTTAAGACTCCAAAGCATTGCATAGAAAGCATACTGTGTATTTGAATCCTATTATTGCAATAAATAAATGTTTAGGAAAATGGATTTTAATAATATTAGCATATCTCACAGATGCATTTTCCTGAAGTTTATGTAACATTTATAACAATGGTGTGATGTGACCTTGTTTCTGGTAGAGAGAGAGAGCACAGCCAACAGGATTAAAGCGACATGCGCTTAAATGGAGATTAATTTCATAATTACTTGTGCGCAGCACTCTAATCTGAAAGCTTAAGATGTTGGTAAACACTTGGGTTTTAAGACCCTCGTAGCTGACAAGACCAAGAGGTCAGTATAAATGAAATGGCAGATTTAAAAGACTTACTGCAATCTGATTCATTATCGGTTCTTATTCCATAATGTGTACTCAGGTAGTAGATATTTCACATGAAACAAACGCCTGTGACCTTTTCCACTAAAGTGATTATGTTTCAGGTCTCTCATCGATTTAATCTAATTATAGGACATTCGACTGCACGTGAGTAATGTAAAGTTGTTACAAATCATTTTGCTTCTAGAGATTCGGCCACGATTATGGATTTTCGGTCTATACTGGTTTCGAAGTTATCCGTTACTGATGCGGTAAACCACATTTGTGAAGGTTAAGTGAATTTTAGATAGATAATTTATAGACTATAAGTCTGGTAATGCACATAAGAAATTAATAGAAGCTCTCATAGCTTATGGAAGAGCCTTTTTACTATGCATCAGCATTTGCATTTGTTCTGCATTAAATGCATCTCTCGAACTTGAAAATAAACGCTGGTAGTCACATTCTTGCACAGAGGTCAGTTATAGTGCAGAGTCAGCCTTCTGTGTGCTGGTCAGCATCTCTCCATGCGCAGCTACCACCTCCGTCCAATCTGTTTCCTGTGTTTGAAAAGACTGCATGGTTACTTGGACCTACACTAATGTCATTATGCTGTTTGTACAACTGTTAAGATCTATGTGATATTTGCTCAGAGAATTATCAGTTAATATCATGAATGAAAACAAACAGATTGATTTCTAGGATATGCTTTGAACGTATTAGTGGCACAAGAATCACATACTAAAAGGTTCTGGAAAACTGTAACACTATTTGAATATGATGTTATTTTGGAATGTCTTAAAAAACAGAAAGTCTTAATGGACCATAAGCAACAATCAGTTAAAGGGAGTAACGGGAGGCAACATCCTGGCTATAGATCTAAAGCCCCCCATTAACACAGGAAGTCTATTGGATTTGAAAGCTAAAATCTCTTCCTGTTTTGTACTCAAAGGTTCTGGTTAGCGGATGATGAGGAGCTTATTGCCTCTCGTAGAGACAGAAAAGTGTTCTGTTTTCCTCTGTGAATGAGTGGGAAAATGCGTCTGAGATCTATGTAATATATATATATACATACATAATGCTAATGTTACAGGCACTTCCTCCTGTCTTTATTCATCAGTGGTGCTCTCACATTGTTCTTTATTCAAACTATTAAGCATCAACAATATGCATTTAATTTCCATATGAAAGATCTGCAGAGCGCAGCAACATGCATTTCTCAAGGTCGCAGCATGTATTGACAGTCAGATCAGGTTTTGCTGCTTGAGATGCTGCTTGTTCCTTGTAATGTGTCAGTATGTTGTTTCGTCTTTGGGGAGACTGTTTCATTTGGTGTTGTCTGCATGATTTTTTCATGAGAATTTGTCATGAAGGCCATTGACTCATACATTAACAACAGCTTCCAGACTGCCACAGTTGAGAAAGCCACTGTGTTGACTGAGCAGTGCAATCCACGTTCAGGAAGACCATGAAAAATAAAGAATGGTTGCATGTCTCGAATAAAGGTTTGATGATATGCACATATTCTATTCACCTTCTCATCAGATTTGCCATGTGACTTTACACTCGCTTTTGTTAAATGAAAATTTACAGCCATCCAGAATTGAGTAAAATCTACTTAATGGATAAGATGGACTGTAACCAGATATACTAAATTAACCTTAATTTAATGCAAACTTGTAATATATGACTAGACGTTGTCATTATTCACAATAATGGTACATGTAAAAATAATGTTGGCTTTCAGTGCTGTTAGAGCCTGAGCATCCGTCACTTGGTTTTGATTGACAATGTTCTTGATTTGATTTGCTTTAATGTGATCTGGTCATGGCCCTGAGATGACCAAAAGTGACTGACCCAGTTTTACACAGTATATTATGACCAGGGTTGTTTCTAAAATTTTTATGCGTGGGACACTTCTCCTACTCGTCCATAATGTTAAGAGTTTTTTGCATCCTTCCAAATTCGTTTATTTCTTAACCTCAGATTAATTAAAAAATGTTCTATATATAACATTGTATAGTGATGAATATAAAAGTGTTATAAGGTTACTGTGGTGGGATATAAAAATGCTTATTTAGTAGAGACGATGCTGCATCACTGGTTAAAAGCATTATATTAGACTATGAATAATAATCTGTGGGGTCGTTAACGTTAGATAAAGTTTACCATGCTTGACTCAGGGTTGAAATTCACGGCAAAAATGCCACCAAAATGAACAAAAATGCCCCATAAATTCAAGACAAATGGGCAAAAAATGCCCGTGCACAATTAAACAATGTATTACGTCTGTTGCAATTAAAATGAAATGTGAAAATGAATGAAAAGTGTAAATTCGCGGAATTACATAAAAATTGACTCACACGGAATCAGACTGATTTTACGCGCTATTTGAGCGTAATCAAAATGAGCCAATCAAAACGCGTTTCTATTACACGTTCGAATGCATTGGCCAATCAGAGGCGCTTAGATTAGTCAGCGCTAAAACGCGCTGGAGCTGTGTGGCGTGCGTGCGCTCGCGAATTCCCTCGTCATAAACACAGTGCAGATACGATGTAAATAAAAGATTCATAGCTTCAGTGATTATAACGGGAGTTTTTACATAACTTGCGCTAGGCTAGACTAACCGTCATGTTTGTCTGTGAAGCCAGAATGTGACGTGCCTAAAGCACAGACAAGAAAAAAAAAGTTTTTATGTTGTTTTCTATATCGATATTAATAATCATTACAAAAAAAGCATAATCTACAATAATGATTTTTGTCATATTGCAGCCTTATGCAGCTTTATACATCTAAAACAGTGTCCACAAAGAAGGGTTCAATCATTCATATGCTATAAAATGAATAAAAATGTTTTTTTTTTTTTAATGATAAAAAAGACCTTCCTTTTTCAAAAGCAACACTTAATAATATCTCATATCAAAGCAAGGATGTTTTTCAGTGACACATGCATGTTTCATAAGGTTTCAAAGTTGCGTCCCTACTTTTTGTCAACACCGTCAGGCATTCATTAAAATGTAATAAAATCAGGGAATATCAGGAGCAGCTGTCACTCTAAATGAACCCCTTGCCACAAACCTCCTCTGCAGAGTACATCAGTGTCAGACACTGATGTACTCTGAGTTTTATAGTCTTAGAATATTTTAAATCCTAATGTTAACATTTCCTGTGTCACAACCATGATGTCAACACCATCTTCCAAATTCTGAGGAAATTATTTGAAATATTTAGATCATTTTATTTTCCTGAAGCAGGTTCCATTAGCATCTAGCATCAACAGAAAAAAAAACAAAATGGCTACTACATGAACTCCATTTGTTTTGTGAAAGAAATGCCAAATTTGTCAACACCATCAGATGTCACCACCGTAAGATTTTGTGTTCCAAAATATATCAAAATACTTAAATGTGACTCTTGAATAAAAGCTTTACATAACAATAACATACTCACTGTTTGTTGTGTTTGTTTTAATACAGTAATTGATTGTTTCAATGTATTCGATAGTTAAAATGACTACAAATTCAGGTTTTCCTCACCAACTCCGTCATTTCTGTCACCTCCATCAGTTGAATATTTTGATACTATTTCATTATGAAATTTTATATTTGTTGAGGAAATGTTGGTCACATGTGAAAGTGTAATCTGTCAGCTAACATGAGAATGTGTTTTAAAATGTTAAAAACATTTTGAATGCTGTTATAGATGAAGTTGAAATTATATTACACAGTCTAAGGTAAAAAGCACATTTTGTTGGTTGTATCAAAAAATAGCTAAGTAACTTAGTACATATATAAGATACATAAATGTCGTTTCATTTGTCTGAGTACAGGTACCACTTCTCAAGAATGACTGTAAAAATATTGATTGAAGTAACTGGGTAAATGTAAGTATTTGACATTGAAGACATCATAATATGGTGATTGTAATAATACGGTGATTAGAAACATTGCCCTCACCAATGTCAAAAGTATTGCCTCTTAATGGTAAAGTTAATTTCTGACACTTTACTACAGAATAAAGTTTTTCAGTTGAAGTATATCATCTTAAAGGGATTTCTGGGTGAAAAATCAACTGGCACAATGCTAAAAGAGAGCTTTAAAGTAGATCTTTTGCTTCTCTCCTTCTCCACAACCCTCTGCCACTGCCTGTCATACACATTTTATAAGGTTTTAAAAAAAGACAATTCCCTCTCCTAATGTAACCTTATTCTTTGTTCTTTGCAGGCAGTGGCTATCTAAGGATAGCCCACCCAGAGAGGACAATGAAAAAACCTGCACTCATGTATTATTGAAGGACAGAAGTGCCTTCACAGATATCATGACTCCTGGAGACCTTCTGGAAAAGTATCATAATAATTAATGTCTCCTCTCTTGAAAGCTATGGACTGAGACGTTGCCTCGGAGTGAGACATATTTCACATTTGTGAGTATGCATGTGTGTATGGCTGCTTTAGTCCTTCATGTTTTCTTTTCTAATCTCTACAGACAGAATTCATAAACGTTTGGTGGCAGGTAGATTTTCTGCTTCAGCTTTTGAAAGGATTAATATGTGAAATCTCTGTGGAGTGAGATTGAAAAAGTTACAGGGGATCAATCATAAAGAGGTTACGTGACAGATTTTCTGATGTCGGGTGATTTCTCACGGGTGGACATCTATAAATGCAGTCTTATAAAATGTCTTATTTATTTTGGAAGGCATTTAAAAAATATAGTGGGGTTCAAATGTTTATGACCAGACATAAAAGTGGACTTGAACAGCTGAACCTCTATGTAAGTTTCACATGATCAGTGAATCAAATTTGATTGTTTTCCTAGAAATAAAGTAGAATCTGAAATACTTATATAATGAATATTCATTCAACTTTATGACTTTTTTTTGAAAACATTTTTTTTTTTAAATCTTCTGTATTTTATCCTAAGTTTATTATATACTGAAGATCACATAGTTCCATAATGATCATTGTTGAGATGCATTTGCAAAATGTGATCATATCTGGGGTAGTAAGTCTTGTCCTACTTTTCTCAGTTGCTGCTGGTTGTGTGTGGTAGATGATACCGTATCTCCAGAGGCCATAACTCTCTGGACCATTAATTGAAATTAATTTTAGATTTGGTCATGCCGAGGGAAGATTCTTACTGAATGCCATGTGAAAAAGACTGATGGCTTTAATATAGGCTAATTGAATCTCTTGTGAAGCTTTTGCACATTTGAAAGTGCCTTAGTTCTGCGGAATTTTTTCAGAAAATGCCATTTTTTCTAAATAGTACTGATAATAGACTCTGTTAATCATAATAAAAATACAGATTTTCATCTAAAGTTAATTGTGAGTTATTTAATCTATTATCTGGACACTCACATAGTTGTTTGTTTGTTGTTTTCTCTTTTTATGTGTAGCCATGATGGTCCTGTTTCTAGTTTCAGCAGCTCTCATTTCAAACAGTTCCTCTCATGGAAACCTGACCACAGGTATATATCATCTCTAGAGATCTGTTTTTCATTCAAAATGATTTATACACAGGCCGACACAAAATGCGTACCCACAAAACATGAATTTCCAAAGATTTAGAATGTCTGAAATTGGAAAGTTTCACATTTTAAATTTTTAAAATGCTTTCATCTGCCAAATTGAGGGAAGTCATATCCAATTTCATCCAGTTTACACTACCAGTCAAGTTTTTGAACAGTAGGATTTTTAATGTTTTTTCAAGAAGTTTCATATGCTCACCAAGCCTGCATTTATTTGATCCAAAGAGTAAACTTTTTAAATATTTTACTATTTAAAGTAAGTTTTTGTAACTTTTCTATTTGAATTTGTTTTAAAATGTAATTTATTCCTCTAATTTCAAAGCTAAATTTTTTGCATCATTACTGTAGTCACATGATCCTTCAGAAATCATTCTAATATGCTGATTTGCTGCTCCAAAAACATTTAGTATTATTCTTATGTTGAAAACAGATGAGTAGATTTTTATCAAATCTGAAGTAGAAATCTTTAGTAACATAATAAATGTCTTTTTCATCACTTCTGATGAATTTAAAGCATCCTTGCTAAATTATATAATTTTAGATAAATGCTGATCTTTGGATCTTTCTGTTCTTCAAAGAATCCTGAGGAAGTACTCAACTGTTTTAAATTATGATAATAATAATAATAAATGTTTCTTGAACAGCAAATCAGCATATTAGAATGATGCTAAAAATTCAGGAATAAATTACATTTTAAAATACATTCAAATAGAAAGCAGTTTTTTTAAATAGTAAAAATATTTAAAAATGTTACTGTTTTTGCTGTACTTTGAAACAAATAAATGCAGGCTTGGTGAGCAGAAGAGACTTCTATAAAAAACATAAAACATTTTACTGTTCAAAAACTTTTGACTGGTAGTGTAAATCCATTCTGCAGAATTCCACACATTATCCCTCTTAAATAAAGCCTGCAGATTCCATTTGGGTCTGCTGAAAAGCCTGTGGAGAATCTTACTTTACTCACTTCCATTGTCTTTCAGAGTCTCCAGCGCCTCAGGGCTCACACGTCTTAGCCTCAGGCCTCGTCACCTCTCTCTTGCTCATCATCTTTCTTCTACTAATCGCCTACATTCTACGGTAAGAAAACACACATATCCCCAAAACATTATATCCAAAACAAATAACACATTAAACATTATATGTAGCGATACAATGAACTATGTATAAGTGCACTGCCCTTTTTTGACTCAGCACTAGGCTGTTATAGTCTGGCTTACAGTGTTGCCAACTGCTGTGCTTCCATTTCTTTATGAAACCTCTCAGACCAGCTATGCCTGTACAAAGATCTATTTGTAGACATCTAACTTCCTGCTCTCTCTGCATGAAAAGTGCTCATTTGTCCAGGCCAGAAATTTCTTTATCCAAAGCTTCCATCGTTACCACAACATCAACTCAGTTTCAAATACCACCTTATTCTTCCCGTAAGAGTGGGCATGGCTATTTGTACATTTTATGGGTCTGGCCTTCGGTCCAGCTATTTGTAACTGTACAAAACAGCTTGTTTTGCTGCTTTATATATTTTAAATCGGTGTGTCTTACCATGTTATTTTTATGTATTATTTTAATTATAAGCACACTGGTTTGTAGTGCAAACAGTTTTACCGTTTACTGCACGTTGTTATCTTTCTCGTTATTTCCCTATAGCATATAATGAACCAGAAGTCTCACTTATAGGCTTACTTCTGTCTTGAAGAAAAAGGTGGATACTTTCTCTAGGGCTCCTCTAAATCTTGTTTGAAGTACCTACAAAAACTCTCACCCTTTACTAGCTTTGTTTCCATCACCCTGTTTTTATGTGCATTATGATGAATCGCATAAGAAACGTGATGGAAACGGCAAATTTCGAAAGGTAATTTGAAATTTTTGGACTTTTGGACAGTTTCTGGACTTTTTAGTGCTAAAAAAGTTTAATGCGAATAATAGGAGTTGGAAACATGTTTGCTGAATAAATTCCTCCATACACATCAAAAAATCATGTGACTTGACGATATGAGACAGCATAACCTGACTTTTTTTTTGCACAGCATCTATGTTGTTATGGTCATTTTGAAATGTCCAAGCAAAGTCTGTCGTCAAAGTATTTCTGTATAATTGATTCCCAGAACTGTCTCACAACTGTATTCCCAAACAGCAGGCTTCCACCTCCGAAAACAATGACCGCATTTATTGTGTTTCTGCTCGCTCCGACGCGCAAGTAATTTATTATATATGAAAATTATTATATTTAGTGGCTTCTCCTACTTTTTTTAGTGATATTTATTGCCAGTTTATCAGCAAGTTACGATTTTGTTCTCTTTGACTCATTGGATGGAAATGAGTCCCTCTGCATATTCGCAAATGTTTTATGCAATATTCCAGTTTTGCACAGAGGTTAAATTTGCAGCTTTGGATGGAAACCCAGTTACTGTTCCTTACTTGTTCCCCTCCAGTCTTTACAGCTAATTACAGCACTGCAGTTTCAAACATATCCTGTACATGGCAAAAAATGCTTTTCTTACGTAGATTTTTTGTTTTGTTTCCAGCCAAAATATCTAAAAATTCTTAAATCAAGAAGGATTTTCTAGACCAGCAAAAATCATTGTCTTGTTTTCAGAAAGAACAAGTCAAAATTAAGTGAGTTTTTACTTAGAACAAGCAAAATAATCTGCCAGTGGGGTAAGCAAAATAATCTTGTTTTCTGCTTGAAATTATTTTGCTTACTCCATTGGCAGATTATTTTGCTTGTTCTAAGCAAAAATCTTTTTTCTGAAAACAAGGCAATGATTTTTGCTTGTCTAGAAAATCCTTCTT
>JAHKKF010536666.1:0-27917 GCA_019740295.1 Labeo calbasu | reverse complement strand
TTTTTTGCAGTGTAATATAGACCACAGAAATATTAAGCAGAACATCATTTTAAAAATCAGCATATTCAGATGATTTCTAAATTATCATGTGACACTGAGGACTGTAGTAATGGCTGCTGGATATTCAGCTTTACCATCACAGTAATGAATTACATTTTAAAATATGTTAAAATCAAAAACAGTTATTTTAAACTGTAATAATATAAAACTGTAATAATATTTCACAATATTACTGCTTTATTTGTATTTTTTGATGAAAAAATGCAGCCTTTGTGAGCATAAGGGACTTCTTTCAAAAACAAACGAAAAAAATTACCAGCCCCACACTTTTGAACAGTAGCCTACTATTCCTGTGAAGTGTTCTCATCTTTCTGTAACATTATTTGCATCCAAAATTACAAAAATATCTGAAATATAGCGCACACAGTTAAGGTCAAAAGTTTACGTACACCTGCAGAATCTGCAAAATGTTAATTATTTGACCAAAATAAGAGGGATCATACAAAATGCATCCCTCTTATTTTGGTAAAATAATTAACATTTTGCAGATTCTGCAAGGTGTATGTAAACTTTTGACCTCAACTGTATAAATGCAAAAACTCAGCCTCTGTGTTAAGACTCTGTCCTAAGAACTAGTCTGACCAACTAGCAGTTACCAACATTTTTATGTAATCAGCCACAGGTTTTCAAATAGGTTTCTTGACACTTCCGCTGCCCACCATTGTTTGGTCTAACAGATAGCCTTGCTCCAAACTCACACCATTGGCTGTTATTAAACAAACAGAGCAATGTTTTAAAAGACAGAACCACTGAGGGACAGTGTTTACACTTTTTCAGGGAGTGAGCCTATAAAAGGTTTAGTTACAGTTGTTGCTGCCTTTTCAGCCGAGAGAGAATAAATAAGTTGAACATAAAATAGCACACTTCACCTTTAAGAGTATGTGTGTGCGCATGTGCGTGTCTGTTTATGACCCTGCCGAGTTGCTCCAGCAGCAGCTGCATGTGTAGTGAAATGTGAAAGCAGTTGTGATGGTGTGTCAGCGAGTCATTCTCTCTCATCTGCTCTGAGGAATCAGAGAACCAAACAATCTCCCATGAGAAAGAACTTTAGATTCTGGTGTGTATTGTGAACTTTGTCATTTTTAGAAAGTTTTTGTTTTGTTTTGTCTCTCTGTAAATGTGTTCAAAATCTCTCAGGTTTAGAGAGCAAAGGAAGGATCTTGTCGCCTCGGTTGACAAAAAGCTGCCAAATGGCTTTTTGGAAGATCAAGGTAAGTTTTGATTTGTCAGATTTTTTGTTGGCATTTTGTTTATTTGTATTAAGCCAGTATTTTTAGAACAAAGCTTTTAGAATTTGTTATTTGCTCGAGAGATATAAAACAGTGACAGTAAGAAAAGTAAGTCTCTCTTCCAGCCTGTGTGTTTTTCTACTTCTCTCTCTGTCAGAACAAACGGTGGTGCTCCTCCCCAGATCACCCTCTCCATCAAAGCGTTATTTCCCCATCCCTCTGGACTCCCTGGAGGAAGAGTTTCGCCTACGCATGGCAGATGATGGCAAACTGTTCAGAGAGGAATTTAATGTAAGAGCTTAGACTCACAAACTTTATCATTCTCCACATGCACACTAACTCCATTTTGTTTTCTTATACTATCATATTGTTTCTTTCTTCTGCTGCTTCTCCTTTACAGTCTTTGCCTTGCGGTTTTGGCTGTGGTACCTTTGAAGAGGCGAGCAGAGAGGAGAACAGAGAAAAGAACAGATATCCCAATATTCTGCCCTGTAAGTGTTTTTTTTCACTCATTTCAAACACTGTGAAAGAGCATGTTTAGTGTCATTTAGGTTTTAGTAGAATTTTAAGAGTGACTGTTAAGATTTGAATGGAGGAAGTTGGTCCCTAGAGTTTAATAAAACACATCTCTTCATTTCCTTCTCAGATGACCACTCAAGAGTGCTGCTTTCACACATAGATGGATATATGGGCTCTGATTACATAAATGCCTCTTATATAGATGTGAGTACTTTCTCCATGCATTTGCAGTAAGAAGTAGGGATTAAATCCTGTGATCTAATATATGTAAAATGTTGTTACAAGACTTTAATACCTTATATCACTAATGTACTTTTCTGAGCCTCAGGATTGATTCATTGATCTTTCTATAGGGCTACAGAGAAAAAAACAAATTTATTGCAGCTCAAGGTATGTGCAAATACTTTCAATCAACACATTTAGTAGATAATTTAATCAATCGAATGTAAACACTCTAATCGTAAAGTATTAGTTCACTTCCAGAATAAAAATGTCCTGATCATTTACTCACCCCATGTCATCCAAGATGTTCGTGTCTTTCTTTCTTCAGTCAAAAAAAAATTAAGGTTTTTGAGAAAAACATTCCAGGATTTTTCTACATATAATGGACTACATATAATGGACCTTCAACGAGTTGAAGGTCCAAATTGCAGTTTCAATGTAGCTTCAGAGGGCTGTACACAATCCCAGACAAGGAATAACGGCCTTATCTACCAAAACAAGGGGTCATTTTCTAAAAAAATGAAACATTTATGTACTTTTTAACCACAAATGCTCACCTTGCACTAGCT
The DNA here is from genome assembly GCA_019740295.1 of Labeo calbasu. Lineage (NCBI taxonomy): Eukaryota > Metazoa > Chordata > Actinopteri > Cypriniformes > Cyprinidae > Labeo > Labeo calbasu. The sequence continues at coordinate 25,318 of JAHKKF010536666.1, read as the reverse complement.
CTGAGATGCACATCTGTGACTTCAGACTTCTTTGTCTGTGTACTCTGGTTCAAAAAGATTGGGTAGGGCACAAAACTCCATCTCATTTTCTCATTTTCAACTTCGAAATCGTCCAACATCATTGTTTTACCTTTTTTGTAAAGGGCGTTTGACATTCTTTGCACGTTCACTTTGTAAACACTGGGTGGTACTTCCTGACTGCATGGCTACGTAATGTGTGAGGACGAGCTAGTGCAATAGGAGCATTTGTGGTTAAAAAGTATATAAATTATTTTTTTTTTTTAGGAAAATGACAGATTCTTTCGCTAGACAAGACCCTTATTTCTCAGCTGGGATCATTTAGAGCCCTTTGATGCTGCATTGAAACTGCATTTTGGCCCTTTAGACCATTGGCTACCATTACAGTCCATCATAATGAGAAAAATCCTGGAATTTTTTCCTCATAAACCTTAATTTCTTTTTGACTGAAGAAAGAAAGACGTGACCATTTTGGATGACATGGGTACGAGTAAATCATCAGGAAATTGTATTTTTTGGAAGTAAACTACTCCTTTAAATGACATTCAATTGATCTTTCTGTTGATTTTCAATATTTTTTATTTTCAGGCCCAAAACCAGAGACAGTGGGAGATTTCTGGAGAATGGTTTGGGAGCAGAAATCGGCCACTATAGTCATGTTGACCAACACAAGAGAGAGAAAAGAGGTAAGAAAAGACATTACAAAGTCACACCACAGACTTGATAAGAGTTTAACATGTAAATAGGGGCAGTATATAAAAAAATAAATTGCAATAATCATGTATTTGGTTAAATATGTGTGCTGTCTGTGTGTGAAATGCAGGAAAAGTGCTATCAATACTGGCCTGAGCAGGGCTGCTGGATCTACGGCTGTGTGAGGGTGGCAATGGAAGACGTCACAGTGTTGGTGGACTACACAATCAGGAAGTTCTGTGTGCAGCATGTGAGTGGCCATTTCCCTTAGAAACAATACAGCATCAGTAATCAAATGCTCTGTATACTATCCTGATATACTAATACACTACTTCTCCTGACAGGCCTGTAATTTACTAACCAAGCTTGTGGAATCAGCCAAGACATTAAATTGAGTATTTGCTGTGCTATGTCTATATTTTTTTAATGCAAGCTGGTGTGATTTTGCAGCATGCTGCTGATGGTTGCAGACCTCCAAGGTTGGTCACTCAGCTGCATTTCACCAGCTGGCCTGATTTTGGCGTACCCCTTTCACCTATCGGTATGCTTAAGTTCCTCAAGAAAGTCAAGACTGTCAACCCTGCCCATGCAGGACCAATCATAGTGCACTGTAGGTAAGACTGTGTACTATTGTTATCATACACTCGCCTACAGACTAAAGGGTAATTCATTTTCCATTCCACAGTGCTACTTTTCCATTGTTTTTCTATGTAAATTCACTAGATGGATGCTAGATGACTATTTTTTTTGTCTTTCCCTGTTGAAAGAGCCAACATATGCTGGTTAGGTATGTTTTGAAGCATGGCTGCTGGTTTGAGCTGGTTTAAAATGGTCCTTAGCTGGTCAAGAGGTGGTTTAAGCTGGTTCTTAGCTGGTCATGTGCTGGTCCTAAGCTGGTTCTAAGCAACTAGCTCCTGCTTAGGACCAGCACCTGACCAGCTAAGAACCAGCTTGTGACAAGCTAAGGACCAGCTTAAACCAGCTCAAACTAGCAGCCATGCTTTGAAACATACCTAACTGGCATATGCTGGATTTTTCAATAGGGTTTGTCTCGCTAATTGTCTCGACAGTTTTTAAAAAATACAGCACAACTTGTCTCGATACCTTTTGTTTTTCCCATTCCCATGCCTGCATCTCACATATTTCATAGCAAAAACACATTTTGTGTGAAAAGAAAAGGAATGTATATAATAAAAAGGTGTTACAAACTAAAGTCAGTTAGATTTATAGGGATGCATCTGAGCATGCTAATGAGTTAAGTGCTATTTATTAGGCTAAACATTTTAAAATGGTGAACATTTCAAACATTTATAACAAACTGAAATGTGAAGCATGTAGAAACAACCACCAACGCAGATGTCTTGAGGCTCAGCTGTTAAACGCCCCCCTCATGTGGGATTGTTAACACCTCAGCCAGAACTACAGACTTTCCCACTTGTTAAAGTGTGAAAAGTCCCTTATTGCAGTTGAATGGCAAACTTTTTCTGGTATGCTGTACAGTAAAAACCTGCAATATTCACAGCATTATGAATGCTAATATAAAATTGCTCCCATGTTTAATTGATCCAAGATAATTATCTAGCCCAAAATAGTAATTCAAATGAAAAGACCCTGCAGTTTTTACTACATTATCTCATTATCCCTTATTTCATGCCCTACTTCACATCTCACGACTCATTTTCTCTCCATGTAGCGCTGGGGTTGGCAGGACTGGGACGTTCATTGTGATTGACGCGATGATGGATATGATGCACGCTGAAGCAAGGGTGGATGTGTTCGGCTTCGTGTCCAGAATAAGAAAGCAGCGCTGTCAGCTCATTCAAACAGACGTAAAGGACTTTCCGCAGTCCCTCTGCTTGACTCATTTCAGCAGTGACTTGCCATTGATATTCCTCTCTCTCGCCCACAGATGCAGTATTCGTTCATTTACCAGGCACTTTTGGAGCATTACCTGTATGGTGACACTGAGTTAGACATCGCTTCTTTGGAAGGCCACCTCCACAAACTCCACAACACACACACACAGATGGACCGAGTGGGTCTGGAGGAAGAATTCAGAGTAAGAACCATATCAGTTACACTTACCACAGAATTTGCTAAGCAAGAGTATGGAATGATTTTATGATTCACTATAAACATACAATGACAGAAAGTAATAGCTCTTTTTAACACGTTGTTTTGTTTGGAATCTCCTCAGAAATTGACCAATGTCCGCATAATGAAGGAGAACATGAGAACTGGAAATCTGCCTGCCAACATGAGAAAGAACAGAGTACTGCAGATCATCCCATGTGAGAAGAGGGATATATATTTATATATATAAGGGCAATTCTACAGAATTGGGCCAAACTGCTGTCCCACAACCAAAAAACACTTTTAAAAAACATAAAACAGTGTATGTTTTAGTCCATAGGCTGAGACTGATTTTAACTACACCCCTACATTTATGACCAGGAAATATTTGTATGTCCCTCTCTCTCATAGCTACATGGTGAGTAGACAAGCAGATAGGCCATCATTTTGAGGTAAATGTGTTTAAAAGTATTAAAAATCTGTAACTTTAAAGAATGTCACTACCTTTTCTATAATTAAATACACTTTTTTGGGAGTTACTCCATAACATGTAGGTTTTATATGTGTACAGCTGTTCAGAACTGTGCTAGCTAACCATGTGCTGATTAACATCCTTGAGCTAGGTTCAAAAGTATCTAAAATCGTTGTTTTTTTTGGGTGTTATCCCATTAAATTTTCACTACCGTAACAGTCACGACCAAAACATGTCATCATTGTTTCAGTAATGACAAAAGGGAACACGCAGTCCTTTATTTGGGAGAAATAAACCAATTTTAGTACAGCTATGCAAATTTTTTGTAGTTATGTTTTAGTAATGTTTTACTATGTGGGTTAAAGTTCTGTAATGTGATGTGGTCACTACCAAAACATTACTGTCGAAAATGTGCTGTCAACCCCGAAACATGGAATGTTTTCTCAAAATTAAAGTATACTAAATTATCAAACAAGATGTTATGATAGTGTTTGGTTCAATGTATATTCAAACGAATGAGTCCTTAAGTTTGAAATCAGTATGACAGGGTTGCCAGGTTTTCACAATAAAACTCGCCCAATTGATACTCAAAACTAACCCAAAAGTGGCCCAATCGCATTTTGAGGGTGGTCCCCTGTTAAAAATCATGTTCTGGGGGGTAATATATACATTTTTGGCAGGATTCCCATGGTAAAATGATCATTACGGGGGCTAAATATCACGTTATTGGGGTCGCTTCAATCCATGGACATGAAAAACAACCTGCGGCAACCTGTAGCCCAGTTCTGTGGGAAAATCGCTGACTTGGCAACACTGCAGTCTGATCAACTCTTTGCCTTTTAGAAAGAAAAATTGGATTCAAAATAGAACAAATCTCATAAATCACACTTGAAATATTGTAAAAATTGTAATTGTTATTGATTAGTCTCTGAAAACTTGTTAATATAATAGAAAAAATATATATTTACAAGGCAGATGTAAGCAAAATCTTAATAGGTCAATATAACCCTTCTTATTAAATTATATATTACTGTGTTTCAGTAGTGACAAATTTGGAGAGAGGAAAAATGTTCCAAAACTTTCTGAAAATACAGTACGAGAATTAACTGCACAATTACTAGAAAAGTGTTCCTTGAATATTAAGCAATTTATATACATACAAAATTTGTGGAAAAAGACACATTCAAGATGTTTCTTTGACTTTGAACCAATTCTGTAGAATGGCCCATATACAGATTTATCATTTTAGTGCTTTCTTTCTTTCTTTCCTTCTTTCTTTCTTTCTTAATGTAATTATTATCCTGTCTTATTACCAGACGACTTCAACAGGGTAATATTATCAATGAAAAGAGGGCAAGAATTCACAGACTACATTAATGCATCTTTCATAGATGTAAGTATATGTTTCATAAAAATGTTTAAATACTTAATTAAACAGAACATTTGGAAATGTAATCATGACACTATGCTTTACTTTTTCAGGGTTACCGGCAGAAGGATTACTTTATAGCAACTCAGGCACCTTTGGCTCACACTGTGCAGGACTTCTGGCGCATGGTATGGGAGTGGAAGTGCCACTCTATTGTCATGCTGACCGAGCTGAAAGAGAGAGAACAGGTACAATGGTTTATATCTATCATTTTAATATTTATATATTAATCAACATAAAGAAATGTGCAGTTACTCTTCCACAACTCCATATCTGAAGTATTCCCGCATTCACTTCCTTTCCAACAACTCCCACATTTCAGGAGAAGTGTGTGCGATACTGGCCAGCAGAGGGCAGCGTTTCATTTGGAGAGTACGTCCTGGAGCTGAAGAGAGACACACTTTGTGAGACTTTCAGCATTCGAGACATGCTTCTGTCATATGCATCAGTGAGTTAATTGTGCAATGAATTTGGCCATTTTATGCTCCAACTCACGCTTCACGTAGGAGTTTACTTTATTTTGCTCAAATTGAGGCTAAATTGGGCTGTTTGCAGGAAAAACAGACCCGTCTAGTCAGACAGTTCCACTTCCATGGTTGGCCAGAGATTGGAATCCCATCAGACGGAAAGGGAATGATTGACATTATTGCTGCAGTGCAGAAACAACAGCAGCAATCTGGAAACAACCCTATAGTGGTGCATTGCAGGTACACATACACTCACTATCACTCTCTCACGTATACACACGTAGTCTTTCATATTGTTTAACAGCATTTCTTTGTGTAAACCTCATATAAAAGTATGTTTTTTTGGGGGGGTGACATCAGTGCTGGTGCTGGTCGGACTGGAACCTTCATTGCCCTCAGCAACATCTTAGAGCGGGTCAAAGCCGAAGGGCTACTGGACGTATTCCAAACAGTAAAGAGTTTACGCACTCAGAGACCACATATGGTCCAAACTGTGGTAAGCATGCGAAACCCTATGTATATTTCACATAGATCTGATGGCTTCACTGTTATATTACAATATGGAAGATAATAATAATAATAAAAGAACAGATAATGTGTGAACTGTGATATAATGTATTTCCATTTGTCTTTTCAGGAACAGTATGACTTCTGCTACAGAGTCGTGCAAGATTTTGTTGACATCTACTCCGACTATGCTAATTTCAAATGAGTGCAGCTTACCAACACACATTTATATTATATTTAAACTGAAGAATATTATTGTGGCTTAGTGACACTCCATGCACTTGACATTTCCTATTCTTGTTATATGCAGTAAGGTAATATTTTGGATATGATCAGACTCCAGTGGCTTAACCACGTCAGTTCTTTTGCATTAAGTTTAGTGTAAGTATTCAGTATGAAAAAATGTTTTTCTTTTAATATGAGCATAATATTTAATTTGTACATTACCAAATTTTGTTTACTACAAAATTATTTTTATTTAAAAAAAAATGTTCACAAGTGTAAAGCATTCCATTCTCAATATTTGTTCCTTCTATTTATCCTCCAGCTTGCTTCCCAGAAAAATTCTGCATGGTTATTTGTGTGTACTAGTGTACTAAAATTAATTAAGATACTTCTAAATTTGAATTTTATGGCAATTCTTGGCCAGACTCTAATTTGCATCAGCCCTGATAAGTCACTTGTACCATATACATGCTCTTCACCTTTCACATCACCTTCATAACCTGACTGAGATGTCCAACCACTTAATGAAACTTTAGCTCAAAAACTCATCTGCTGTCACTGCAGTGTTACAGCAGGGTGACAAATTCTGAAGAAAATTAGAAAATACATATGCCTTAATCCTGAATAACACCATTTTCTGCAATAAATGTTTCAGTCAGTACTTGTGTCTGGGTGTGTGCGCAAAATTCTGTCTATTGTTTTACTATAAAAAGTTAATATAAGCTGATTTTCGTAGTCGCATACTAGTTTTGTTGCAGGTCGTAACATTCACCACTTTGCATTTGATATTGGTAATGCAATGTCAATTACAATTACTTACAGCAATTAAAAAAAGACATTTTTTCCCCATAAAAAAATAAATAATAGACTACATGATAAGACTCCTAGCAACCTAATAAAATTTTATTTTACATGGAGCGAGTCACCTCACAAAGGCAAACATGTTTATGATATGTAAAGCGCCATGAGCTCAGACGTAAGGGATGGTTATGGTTTATTCACTCTCAAGCCATCCTAGGTGTTTCTGACTTTATTCTTTTGAATGAATACAGTCGAAGTCATATTAAAAAAATGTCACAGCTCTTCCAAGCTTTTTAATGGCAGTGAGTGGGAGTCCATCCATCATAAAAGTACTCCACATGTCTTCGTGGGGGTAAAGTGATGTGTTTGTTTAAGAAAAAATCCATATTTAAAACTGTACAAATCTCGAGCTTCCTCTAACTGTCGTACGCACATACACATACATAGCGCAAGCTCTCGTAAGACTATGCAAGTTTTGTTTACAGCAAAGGAAAACTAGTCTCCTCTTGGCGTATATTAAAATCCTCTGACATTTCCTTTACAAATTCTGGTTTTGTACTTCTAATTCGTAACCAGTGTTTTGTTTTGCTCTCAGCTCTGCAATTCTGTGTTCATCACTTCTCACCGGAGCCTACGCTAGGTCCTACGTCATACGCTGGAGCACTACTTTCTCATGAACGTGTACGACAGTTAGTGGAAGCTAGAGATTACGGTTTAGAAAGTTTTAAATATGGATATTTTTTTATACAAATTAATTGTTTCGCTTCAGAAGGCCTTTATTAACCCCCTCGAGACGTGTGGAGCACTTTTTATGACGCACTTTTTTGGACTTCAAAATCTCAACAACTATTCATTGCCTTTATAAAGCTTGGAAGAGCCAGGACATTTTTTTAATATAACTCTGATTATGTTTGTCTGAAAGAAGAAAGTCACATACACCTAAAATGGCTTGAGGGTGAGTAAATCATGGAGTAATTTTTATATTTTAAGTCATTAAACATATTACTATGGTAATTATTATTGGTGGTCAATTTTATGATAGCTGGTCATGTAAAAATCGTTGTGCTGGATTTTTCTCCATATAATGGACTGATATGGTGCCCCGATATTGAACTTCCAAAATACGGTTTAAATGCAGCTTCAAATGATCCCAAATGCGGTTGTAAATGATCCCAGTCGAGGAAGAAGGGTCTTATCTAGCGAAACGATCGGTTATTTTCATAAAAATAATACAATTTATATACTTTTTAATGTCAAACGCTTGTCTTGTCTTACTCTGCCTGAACTGTTTTTTTCCCGGTTCATGACAGTTAGGGTATGTCGAAAAATTCCCATCTCATGTTCTCCCTCAACTTCAAAATCGTCTTATATCACTGTTGTACCTTTTTTTTGTTGAGGTGTTTGATCTTCTTTGCATGTTCACTTTGCAAAGACTGGGTCAGTACTTCTGCAGCGATGTAGGATGATTTTGAATTTATTTTTGAAGTTGAGGGAGAAAACAGGATTAGAGTTTTTTGACATACCCTAACTGTCTACAGGGTTCAGGGAGAGAAAGATAAGACGAGAGTTTGAAATTAAAAAGTATTTAAGTTGTATTTTTTTAATGAAAATAACCGATCGTTTCGCTAGATAAGACAAGACCCTTCTTCCTCGGCTGGGATCGTTTACAACCGCATTTGTGATCGTTTGAAGCCGCATTTAAACTGCATTTTGGAAGTTCAAAATCAGGGCACCATAGTAAAATCCTGAAATGTTTAACTCAAAAAACATAATTTCTTTACGGATGAAGAAAAAAGACATGAACATCTTGGATGACAACGGGGTGAGTACATTATACGTAAACTTTTGTTATGAAAGTGGAAAGTTTTTTATTTGTAAAAACTTAATTAGGGGGGTAAATACTGAATGCACCTTTAAGACCGTAGATGTGAGAAGTCCAGCCCTGCGTGCCAATGTGCATACTATCCACCCTATCTACCCTAAATAGTATTGAAATTTACTGGTGTCACATAGACTTTAGGGTGGACAGTGTGCACATTGGGACGCAGGCCAGCTTTCTCTTCAAGACACACTCCCAAAACACTGGGCGGAGTCTGCGTCCGGTGTCAGGAATGACGCTATTCGATTGGCTGACGCTCTGTGGAGTCCACAGTGTTCTAGCATCGCTCTATGGCGTCCATAACACTGAACGTAGCGTTCCCAAGTCCCACAAGCTACAGAAAAAAGGCCTTTGATAGTTGAACAGCGTGTTTTGAGTTGTTTAATAAAGCTCTGAATATGGAGAACACTGTGTACGAACAGCTTCATATCATACGTCCGTCTCGTCACGCATAATTTATGGGTTTGCTGGGTCGTGAGGAAGAGTAAAGAGAATCTTGAGGACTCCAGCTTGATCGATGCAAACTGGATAATCAAATCGCGTGTACTCCTCCTCGCCAACCGTACGGAATTAGAGGATGGCTGGAATCGGGAACAGTTCAACATCTGGGATGGGTGACATCATCCAGCTGAATGTCGGAGGAACGAGGTATGCGGACGTCATGACTTCTTATATGAACTCGGGAGTCAAAACAGTTTTATTTGAGATCAAAGGCTACGCCACTGTGTAGCGGATTTTGACTTTGATGTTACGCAATGAGCGTTAATATGTAACGGGACACATAGCGTGTCCGCTAACCATGCCTTTAACTATAAAGCATATCATTTTTAGCTCTTAAACCTACCCATAACTGTTATTGACTAAGAGTATACAGTTCCTTATTTCATCCCCAGCTTCCACATGTTCTACAAGATGTCATAATCAATTCCAAAACCCCCTAACCTACCAACATTATTAAATAGAAATGTGTAAATAAAAGAAATACCCTATAATTTCTCAAAAAATATAATGGTTACTTAAGTTACTTTAATAATAAAACTGCATTAAAAACTTACTGTAACAATAACTGCAAACTATGTAATTCTAACTCACAAAATGATAGAGAGAGGAGAAGTGATCGTATCATAAATCTTATCTATATGTTTTCAGATTTAGCACATCAAGGCAGACTCTGACATGGATTCCTGACTCTTTCTTCTCAAGGTAAGATAAGATGTCTGAAGCAGCACCACACAGCCTGTTGTTTTTCTGCCTTTTTTGGACTGGGAGAAAGTTCTGAGTTTTAAAAAGCTGCAAGAAGTTCAAGAGAATTTTTTTGCATATTTGCTAAACCTCTGTACATTCTTCCTGAATAATAAAACTAATGCAGTTTTTTTGTGTAAATGTGTTTTGTGCCCAGTTTACTTAGTGGAAGAATATCAACACTACGGGATGAAACTGGAGCTGTGAGTAGAAGTCTTGAAAAATAGTTTTACCTGTAATTGTGTATATACAGTTGAAGTCAAAAGTTTACATACACCTTTTTACATTTATTTTACCAAAACAAGAAGGATCATACAAAATGCATGTTATTTTTTTATTTGGAACTGACCTGAATAAGATATTTCACATAAAAGATGTATACATATAGTCCACAAAAAAAAAATAACGTGAGGCATTATATTTGAATTTGAAGATCAGGGTAAATGTAATTATTTTTGTCTTCTGGGTAACATGTAAGGATCTTCCGTGAATTCCGTTCAAAAGTTTTGTGTTTCCTTCTGAAGCATCAGTGAGCATTTGAACCTTCTGTAATAGTTGCATATGAGTCCCTTAGTTGTCCTCAGTGTGAAAATATGGATCTCAAAGTCATACAGTCATTGTTGGAAAGGGTTCAAATACACAAAAGTGCTGAAAATCCAAAGAATTTTTTAACTGTTTAACTGTTCAGGACAAACAATAGACTCATGAACAACTATCACAAAAAACAAAAACAAAACAAAAACAAAAAAACAGGTAGCAACACAGTATTAACCCATTCAAGTGAATGTAAACTTTTGTACGGGGTCATTTTTATGAATTCAACTATTACTTTTCTTTTGGATTATATGTAAATGTATTTTATGTAAAATATTTTATTCAGGTCAGTACTAAATAAAAAAGAACATGCATTTTGTATGGTCCCTCTTATTTTGGTAAAATAATTAACATTTTGCAGATTCTGAAAGGTGTATATAAACTTTTGACTTCAACTGTAATTAAAAACAAAACAAGAAAATACTTAATGAATACTTAATTACCATGTATTGTAGGTTAATTATTTAAAAGCTGTCCAGATGCAATAAAATTAGAAATGTTATCCAGTTCTGAATCAGATCTTTTTTTTTCTATAAGATCTTTATTGACAGAGACCCAACAGCATTTGCACCCATATTAAACTTTCTTCGAACTAAAGAATTGGACTTGAGGTGAGATATAACATATGCATATTTGTTGTCCATTACATTTCCCAAAAATACATACCTGTAGTTTCATGTGTGTAATATTCCTACTTTCTCTGATAGGGGGGTTAACATAAGTGTCCTGCGACATGAAGCCGAGTTCTATGGTATTACACCCTTAGGTAAGTAATAGGAAAAGCAGTGTGAGTGAATTAGGCACAACACCTAATTTATGCATGTGTAATTCTTATCTTGCCTTTCTATTTGTCGCCGACATGGTTTAGTCCGACGCTTACTGCTTTGCGAAGAACTGGAGCGATCGTCATGTGGAAGCGTGTTGTTTCACGGCTACCTCCCTCCACCAGGTAGGGTGAGAGTAGATCTGTAGAAGAAAGAGAAAAAACAGTCAACGTTTTATCCTCTGTGCCAAATATAACACATCAGGATGAGGCTGGTATTTCTGTCCTTCAGCTCTCCCAGCACGGAGCAGTGCCGGTGGGCAGGCTGCAGCTGTTGCAGGTCCAGAGGAGCGCTCAGGCCCCAGTGGCGCAGAGGGAGGTTACTCTCGTTCCTGTCCTCAGTCTTCTCTCCCTGGACCCTCTGGGGCAGATGGACCTCAAAGACTGGGTGAGTAAAGGTCCTTCAGTGACCAGATGTGGTTAAAAATAAATAAATCAATTAATAAATAAGTATATATACTTGAAACAAGACTAAACAAGGGAAAAAGGGGGGAAAAACAAGAATTAATATGATCTCTGACATTTTCAGTTTGTGTTAATAGTGTTTTGTAAACCATGTTATGTAATATTTTTATAGATGTACTGTGGATTTTGAAATGCAGCAGTAGTAGAGCTGTAGAACTGGGTTGGCCGTAGCTGTGTCAATGCAGACTGGAGAACAGCATGTGCTCCATTCTGGTATGGGCAGGCGGAAGGGAGGGGGTGGGGGTGCCATGAAGACAAAGTATTCCCCTTACAAGCAGTAGTGCAGTAGGCAGGGTGAGGTCATCTTAAAAGGCCTTTTATATCCTCTGTGCCCAGCGAAGTCATGTGAGAAGAATGATGAAAGAGAGCTGGAGAAAACAAGTTAATGGAAGGGCCTTCTTTTTAACCATTTTATTGCATCTTGGTGCATGTATCACAGGACAAAATGTACTGAGTCAGCACCACTGAGAATTTGGATAATAATTGTGTAATAAAGAAAAAAAATGAAGTATTTTTGCAGAGGATTTGTTATAATGGTACAAAATGAAAGTGACTATAGCCACCAATAACAGGCAACAGCCAGAAGTTTTAAAATGAAGAAATAAAACGAAATAAAAAAAAATAAATAAATAAAAAATACTCTAAGGCTGCCTCTGACTAAAGATGTTTCTGGTCGACTAGTTGTCGTTCATTTTAAGCATTAGTTGACTATTAGTTGCACGTTTAAACTATTAATAAACCATATAAATCATAATAATGAGCCTTTAATTGCCTACATTGCCTAATAAGCGTTTAAGCACACACAAAAAAAGCAGTGCACCGGCAGATATAATAATTATGAATGTGTCAGGGAAAAACAGTCAGTAGATTAGTAATTTATTGATAAACTAGTGCTTTCTTTGTTTTCGGCTTAAGAGATGAAGTCGGCGACACTGACTCGTCATCTCTACAGTAGTGGATGAGCCTGTATGCATGTTTCATATGGATTACATAATCTGAGAATATTTGTTTTCTATTTGAATTGGTTAATTTAAAAGTAGATATTTCAATTTCTATAAATATATTTTTCAAGTCTGTAAGGCAAGTATACAAAGAGTTTTTAAGTTTCAAAACCGAGACGGCAGAAATCGCATCCTGTTTGTTTTTTATTTAATAAAAACGCAACGTTTCGTTGTTATTGTGAGTGCAGTCTTTACAGATTCGAAAGATGTATTACTTTTATCTGTATGACCAAAAATGACGGAGTATTTTAAGAGCAAGTGACCGCACCGACGCCTCCGTCTGTCATGTAAGCGCAATACTATTCAGCTTCCAGATTCGACACAGACACTTCATTTTACTAGGTTAACATTAGATTAAGCAGCCATGTAAAGTTGCTACTACTTACATCTTTCAGATGAAAAGCCATATTTGAAGTCAATGAATGTACTGTATTACCACATAGACCAGCCGTTAATGATCTGTCTGTCACGGATTGCGTGACTTCTCCACTTCGTGTGGAGAATTTTTTTTTCTGTGACTAAGCGACTAATAAAATTTTGGTCGACCAAGCCTCTTCTCGTCAACTAATGGTCAGTCGACTAATAGGGGGCAGCCCTAAAAAACTCAAAACACAAAATTAGCTTGTTGTTGTGTTATCATATTATTACTAGTTTTTTTAATCTCATGAACTTGAAACTTTATTAATATGTTAATTAAATTTTACTGTAAATACAACAAGTCCACTGAACTGAATGTTTATATGCTAATTACTTTCTCTGATTAATCATAAATATGGGACGTCATTCACTTTATTTTTTTTTTTTGCACACAAAAAGTATTTTCGTAGCTTCATAAAATTACAGTTGAACCACTAATGTCACATGGAATATTTTAATGATGTCTTTACTACCTTTGTGGGCCTTGAACATGTCAGTTGCATTGCTATCTCTGCAGGGCCAGAAAGCTCTCAGATTTAAATTGTGTTCTGAAGATGAACAAAAGTCTTACAGATTTGGAACAACATGAGTAGTCACTGACTTCCATAATATTTGGCTACCGTCAACATTTTAGCCTACATGTGTTTCAGCATACTTAGATATTGTTTGGGAATTTTTATATTACAACAGGATCGCCAGTGGACCCTAGGAAGGTGCTGATTGTCGCTGGCCATCATAACTGGATTGTAGCTGCCTATGCACATTTTGTCATTTGCTACAGGTAAAGCGAGAGATCACATGACTTTAAAATTTAAAATAATAAACTCACCATTGGCTGACTGTGATTGTTCTTTAGGATAAAGGAATCTTCTGGCTGGCAGCAGGTGTTTTCCAGCCCTTACCTGGACTGGGCCATAGAGCGGGTGGCCCTCAATGCAAAGGTCGTAGGCGGCCCACATGGAGATAAAGATAAGATGGTGGCGGCGTCATCAGAGAGCAGCATTATATTGTGGAGCATCCAGGATGGAGGGAGCGGAAGTGAAATAGGTGGGAGCACAAAACAAAAATGAAAAGTGCAGACGCGCAGTTGTTCATATCTGTCAGTTATGTGAGATAATGTTTCTCTGTCTTTGTGAAGGTGTGTTCAGTCTTGGAGTACCTGTAGACTCTCTGTTCTTCATTGGGAGTCAGCTGGTTGCTACCAGTCACACGGGGAAGGTAGGAGTGTGGAACGCCGTCACCCAGCACTGGCAGGTACAACCAGTTAAATTTGATTCTACATGCAAACATATTATCAGGGTTCATGTTTGATTATGTAACTTGCAACATATATCACTTGTACAGGTGCAGGATGTGGTGCCCATCACAAGCTGCGACACTGCTGGCTCCTTCCTCTTGCTGGGCTGTAACAACGGCTCAATTTACTATATTGGTAAGCTGCTTATCTTCTCCTAGATTGCATTGAATTTATTATCATATGACGTGAGTTGTTAATGAGATGAGAAGTCGGCAGTAACAGAATCAGTGTCGAAAATGTAATTACAATTGCATAAAGACATCGGTGATATTAATTTTTACATAGATAATAGGTTAAAAATGTGGTGCTGTGATCCGTGTGTGATTGAAATTTAAATCCTAATGTATTGTGAGATTTTAATGTAATGAAAGGTAGGCTTATTAGATATAATTTTTTACATAAATACATATGTAATAATATGAATAAAAATAAAGAATGTATGTAAAAATAAAGTTTGGGATATTTTGAAGTTATAAATATTTTGAACGTTACATTATGTTTTAAAAGATATTAAAATAGAAATGTAATTTCAAATTGTAATAATATTACTAACAATATTACTGTTTTGTCCTCCATTCAAGAACAAAACAAAACAAAAAAATCTTTGTGCACACTGCCATTCAAAAGTTTGGGATCAGTAAGATTTTAATGTTTTTTTTTTTTTTAAAGTTTCTTATGCTCATGAAGGTCAAAAATTTAGAAAAAACATCAGAATATTATGAAATATTATTTCAGTGTAAAATAACCATTTTCTATGTGAATATATTTTAAAATGTAATTTATTCCGATGATGCAAAGGAATTTTCAGCATCATTACTAATATCAGAAATCATTCTAATATGCTGATTTATTATCGATGTTGAAAACAGTTGTGCTACTTAATATTTTAGTTTTATATTTTATTTTAGTTATTCTTTAATAAATAAAAAGTTTAAAAGAACAGCGTTTATTTAACATAGAAATCTTTTGTAATAATATAAACTACCATTTAAAAGTTTGTGGTGAAGTTGATTAAAAAAAAGATATAGCAAAGACAATATTATATTGTTAAAAAAGATTTCTATTTTGCCGTTCTTTTTTTGATAAAAGAATCCTGAAAAAAGGTTTCATAAAAATATTAAGTAGCACAACTGTTTCCAATATTGATAATAAAAGTAATAAATCAGCATTTTAAAATGATCTCTGAAGGATCATGTGACACTGAAGACTGGAGTAATGGCAGATGAAAATTTTTCTTTGCATTACAGGAATAAATTATACTTTAAAATATATTAAAATAGAAAACCATTATTTTAAACTGTAATAATATTTCAGTATTACTGTTTTTTTTCTGTTTTTGATCAAGTAAATGCAACCTTGATGAAGCATAAGAGAATTCTTTAAAACATTAAAAATCTTACTGATCCCAAACCTTTGAACAGCAGTGTATATTAAGTTAGTTTTTGAGTTAACTGTAGTAATTAGTGTGAAACCCATTTTATGTTTGAAATATCACCTTTGTAACATTTTAAATACCTCTAATATGTACATGTAATATGCTAAATGAGAAGATGATAAAGGAAAGACCTAACCATATACTCTCCACTCTCAGACATGCAGAAGTTTCCACTGAGAATGAAGGACAATGACTTGTTGGTGACGGAGCTGTACCACGACCCATCGAATGATGCCATCACAGCCCTCAGTGTCTACCTGACGCCAAAAACCAGTACGTCCAATGATTATTATTAGACTAGAAACAATGAAGTGGTGAGTCTGACGAGTCACTGATCTCACTGTGTTTGCAGGTGTGAGTGGGAACTGGATTGAGATAGCTTATGGAACCAGTTCAGGGGCTGTGCGGGTCATCGTGCAGCATCCAGAAACAGTTGGATCCGGTCCACAGCTCTTCCAGACCTTCACTGTCCACCGCAGCCCCGTCACTAAGATCATGCTGTCAGAAAAGCACTTAGTCTCAGGTAAAAACTACTCAGATATTAGACAGTATAATTAAAAATGGTGGTGATTTATAATTTTGGCCTGTTTTTGTTCAAGTGTGTGCTGACAATAATCACGTACGCACATGGACGGTGACGCGCTTCAGAGGCATGATCTCCACACAGCCAGGATCTACTCCACTGGCCTCTTTCAAGATCATCTCACTGGAGGAGACAGAAAGCCACAGCAGCTATTCCTCTGGCAATGACATCGGTAAAATATTTGCTTGTAGCTTTCCACTGTATCTGTGTAATTAGAATTGTAAAGCTGCCATTGTCCTCCATTATCCTGTGAGCTGAACTGCTGTTGTAAGCAAACCAGTATCACTTCATCTGCTGTTTTCATTCAGGTCCATTTGGAGAGAGAGACGACCAGCAGGTGTTCATTCAGAAAGTCATTCCAATTACCAACAAACTCTTCGTTCGCCTCTCCTCTACAGGAAAAAGGTACATTTTGAGTCACATTTAATCCTTAACATAATAAGTGTACTGTTAAAAACACCTCAATGACTTAACATCCACATAAAAATGAAAATTCTGTCATTAATTACTCACCCTCATGTCTTTTTTTGCTTTGTGGAACCAAAGAAAATATTTTACATTTATTTATTTATACGTTTATTGATCTTTTTGTCCCTGTATTTCAGGATCTGTGAGGTCCAGGCTGTAGATGGCACCACCATCACGTGTTTCACAGTGCGAGAGTGTGAAGGCTCGAGCCGGATGGGCTCCAGACCACGCCGTTACCTCTTCACTGGCCATGCAAACGGAAGCATTCAGATGTGGGACCTCACCACAGCTATGGACACAGTCAACAAGAACGATGACAAAGCCAAGCGGGAACCAGGTATGATTATTACTGTAGACAAAATAAGGAAAATGAATTGCCTATTTGATTAAGTTGTAAAATGATGTTACCTGTTTGCAGAGGTGGGAGGTCCAACTGAGGAGGAGCTTCTGAAGCTGCTTGACCAATGTGATTTGAGCACATCTCGTTGTGCCACGCCCAACATCAGCCCCGCCCCCTCTGTGCTGCAGCACAGCCGACTGCGAGAGTCCTGCTCCAGGTACTAAAAACCAAAGTCTTATTGGGATGCACGATATTATTGGCCGATAATGGCTTTAAATGTCGGCATTGACACAATTCACTTGTGAATTAAATAATTTTTATATACTGGTTTATTCATTAATGTGTCATTTTTTTTAACAAATTATGAACTATAAAAGATTTTCAGAGTTTTTACAACTTGCTTCAGACAATCTATGAATCTAAATCTACAAATGTTAAATCTTAAAATAAAATGTTAAGGTTACGACTGCATTTTTCTGAAAATAAATAAATAAATAAATGCAGCGATTGATATATATAGTTAATTTATAGTTATTTTCAAAGCTCATTATCAAAGGACTTTATTTATTTTTTTTTTAACAAATAAGTTCTTGTTAAAAACTAACCAAAATTAAAAATAATTCGCTTATAATTCACACACAGGAACTTGGTGTTGTTTCGAAAACAAAAGGAAATGTATCAGTATTGGAATTGACTATCGGCCAAAATTAGTTGAAAAGTCAGTGCCGATAGCCTTGTGGTTAGTGTGTGATGACATATGGCACAACTGCGATCACGGCGACCCGAGTTCGAATCCTGTCTCGAGGTCCTTCGCTGATCCCACCCCCCTCCCTCCACCCAATACTCTCCTGTCTGATCTCTACTGTCCTATCTAATAAAAAGAATTTTAAAAAAATGCTGGTATCGGGGCATTTTTTTACATTTCAGTACCGACTGGTACCGAAGTCAGTACTTTTGACAACACTACTGGTCACTATGAAAAGTCATATGAAAAAGAGCTTCAAAAATATACATTTTTAGTAATACTGTAAACAAGTAATGTCAGAATTTTCCTTCTTTGGGTAAACTATTCCTTTAATTTTCTTATTGAACCTTAATATTAACTTTGTAATCTTAAGGTAATCTAAGGCTCAGACTAAGCGTCTGATATGTTCATCGACTAAAGGTCCTTGCACACTGAATCCGAAATTTTCGTATGCGTTTTTTTGTATTGTATTTTTATGATGGATGAAAGTTTCAGAGGCAGATGGAAAACGTGATTTACATAAGGTGAAGTCGTATTTATTTTTTAACGTGTGAAAAATTCGGACAAGAATTTTAGACTCGGTGAGCAAGGACCTTAAGCCTCTTCTTGTTGACTAACGGTTAGTCGACAGTTAGGGGGCAGCCCAAATATTAACACAAATTTTTGATCATTTTTACAGTCTCCAGCTGCAGGCTCAGGAGCCCATACCGGAGACGGCCACTTATGGAGCTTTACGGCCGTACCGAGAAAGCCCCTTGCTGGCCCGTGCTCGACGCACAGAGAGCTTCCACAGCTACCGCGACTTCCACAGCTTAAACCTGACCAAGGCCCTGCTGGAGAACCACGGACAGTGCGGATCCACCGAGGACGAGATGCGCCAATCAGTGGGAGAGAGCAACGCTGAGGACCCCGACAAAAGAAACTCTTCCCTGGATCTTTGGGCATCCAGATCGTCCGAAACCCAGTCTGCAGTCGCACGGAAACCCCCAGACAGCCCAGGAGACCAACGGCGAAGGGCCCATTTGATGGAAGAAGGGGCTGCAGACTCCAGACCAGATGGGAGCAGGAGGAGAGGGGCATTTGAAACAAATTTTCTAAGCAGGAAAAAGGCTCCTCCGGTTCCACAGTTGAGCCCCCCACCGGCAGGAGCCGATGGAGGGGGCAGTGACTCATCCAGCACCGCCTCACCCTCGCCAACTAAAGTTTCAACGTCCCCACGCCATCGCAAGGCTCCTGACACGGCATCTGAGTGATGGTTTACACAGGTTTGTCATATGCAGAGGTCGTACCAAATACAATAATCAACGACAGGGAAAAGTAAGTAGTTGAATGGATGATGAAATAGTCAAAAGTGAAGCGTTTCAGAATGTAGACGTGAAGGGTTGGCAGCTAAAAAAAACTCACTCACTGTGGATAGATTTAAAGGGAAAATGCAGAATACAAATGTCAGGTCAATTTCATGTGTTAACCAGTTGAAAGAATTTATTTAGCTTTTGTCAGACAAATATGGACCCAGTTCTCTCTTCGTTGCTTTTCCAAGCTGAAAAATGAGATTCATTTACTTTTCAGTTCTCTGAGAAAATTAACAAAGAGTGACTAGATTAATTATTCCTCAACCAGTTAGACTTAGCTTTGTACACCTGCACCTTTACTGCAAAATTGAAATGTTTTAAATATTTTTGGCCATTGAAAATTGATTTCTCGATTTTAATCAATTTTCATTTTTCCAATAAGATACTGATTCTTAAATCCTAAGAATCGATAAGTCAAGCCTGTTTTCAGTTAATGAATGGAACATTGTAGCACACCTCCCATCAAATTAATCGCAATAAGCTTTGTGCTTTGTTACATTTGATATGAAACAGTCTCATATTTTTAATTTTGTCCATTTTATTACAGTATTCAAACAATAAATACTGTTTTGCTGTTGTTCAACGTGGAGTGACAGATCACTGTAGCGCCTTGGTTCAAGAAGCGGCACGTAAACTGATCGTCTCCAGCTTCAGCACGAAAGTTTCAACCGTAGAAAGACATCAGTATAACAGCTTGTAAACAATGCCACGAAATGTCACATTTACCTCAGAAAAAAACATATTTGGTGACAATAAACTTGTTAGCCAGCTAGAAAAATGAACTCTAGGGAGGAGCATTTTACTAAATATATAAAAAAAAATACAAGTTGAATCGTGAATCGTGGAGCTTGTGATTCAGAATCGAATCAAATTGTGAAATATGTGTCAAAACCCAGCCCTAATAAGTACATGAAAAAACTAAAATTGTCCATACAGCTAACAATTTCTATTCAGAGCTCTAAGTAGTAGAATTAAATTTAACTTACTGATAATCTTGTTTTGATAATCCTTCTTTACAGCTGTGATATGCATTTGCTTTCGCTGTATGGAAAAGATCATACTGGACAGTGTGCCCCTTTTGTGTTCCATAAAAAGAAAAAGGAAAAAAATAACAGGGATTGAAAGGCTCTTCAGATTTTGGGTGGATTGTAGCTTGAATGGTTTGCTATTCTCTTGTAAATTAAGTTGCTTTTTTAAAAAGTAGATTAGCATGCTGATGCTACTGGCCACTAACGGTACCTTCAAAACACTGTGATGCACTTTACTGTCTGTCTTTACATGCATCCTTTTATAATGAAAGGACTAAAGAAACGAACTTTGAAGTTTGAAGCGCAGGTTGGACTCTACTACTGTCATGAAGGCTGCAGGATCTCAATGTGTTTCTTTCTTCATCAATCCTTTCAGAAGGTTTGCGCTCTCTGAACTTTCAGCATGCATCCGCAGGGGATTTTTACTTGCTCTATTCATTTTTTGGATTTATTCAGTGCCTTTTGCTAATTTGGATAGATACTGCTGTGAGAAATCAAAACAGATTTAGCCTGTTCTGTCTTTCTGATAAGAGGGTTAGTTATGGAAGTCAGTTTCTGCCACTGAATGGCAGGAAAAAGGTTATTGTGAATTTTATCTCACAATTCTGACCTTTTTTTCCCCTCATAATTGCGTGATATAATCTCGCAATTGCAAGTTATAATGTCCTAATATATCATGATATAAAAAACTCGCAACTTTTTTTCTCCTGAATGCAAGTTTGTATCTTGCATTTTTTTTCTCAGAATTGTGATACAGCAGAAACTCACAACTGCAAGTTAAGTCCAAGTTTGAGAGAAAAAAGACTGATATGTTCTCAGAATTGTGAGTTTATATCACAATTCTGACTAAATAACTTGCAATTGCATTATAAAGTCAAAATTGTGAGTTTATATTTAGCAATTCTGACTTTATTTCTCAGAATTGCAAGTTTGTTTTGCAATTCTGACTTTAGAACTTGCAATTGCAAGTTAATAGAACACAAATCTGACTTAATTTCTCAGAATTGCAAATTTATGTCTCATAATTTTGAGAAAAAAGTCAGAATAGTGAGTTTATATCTCGAAATTCTGACTTTATTTCTCAAAATTATGACTTTATATCTCAATTCTGGCTTTATAACTTGCAACTGCATGTTTATATCTTGCGATTTTGAGAAAAGAAGTCAGAATAGTGAATTTATATCTCACAATTTTGACTTTATAACACGCAATTGCGTTACAAAGTCAGAATTGATTTAAACTCGCAATTCTGAGAAAAAAAGTCAGAATTGTGAGTTTATATATCAAATTTCTGACTTTATTTCTCAGAATTGCGACTTTATGTCTCAATTCTGGCTTTATAACTTGCAATTGCGAGTTTATATCATGCGATTTTGAGAAAAAAAGCCAGAATTGTAAGTTTATATCTCACAATTTTGACTTATAACACGCAATTGCGTGACAAAAGTCAGAATTGATATAAACTCGCAATTCTAAGAAAAAAAAGTCAGAATTGTGTTTATATCTCAAATTTCTGACTTTATTTCTCAGAATTACAAGTTTGTCTCACAATTCTGACTTTATAACTTGCGATTGCCAGTTTATATCATAAAATTCGGAGAAAAAAGTTAGAATTGTGAGTTTATATCTCGAAATTCTGACGTTATTCCCAGAATTACAAGTTTGTGTCTTACAGTTCTGACCTTATAACTTTTATGCAAGTTTATATGATGCAATTTTGAGAAAAAATGTCAGAATTGCGAGATAAATTACTTTTTTTTCCGTGAAACAGGCTTCCATAGTTAGTTGGATTATCACATTATGCAACGGATTTAAGTGAAGCTGGTTCAGTTTAACTCAAAGAAGACACTTATCAAGATGAGAGAGAAAAGAAAAGAAAAGAAAAAGTATGTTTTACAGTCAGTTGCCAGATTTGAAGATAATATACAATTAAAAATAGGAAAAACATTTTTTTACTAATGGATTAGCTGTGTATTTACAAACATATAATCATACTGACTTATGTAAATACAAACGTTTAAGTATGTCTAAATTAATCAACGTGAATTATTTCATCATAAAGTGTTTTATCACTTGCATTTTCACTTCTGTTTAGAGTATATTGTAAAGGATTATTTATATTTGACATGAAGCTAATTTTGCATTGTTGACTGACGAGCATGATCACTTTCTTTCCAGCCATTCCACTTTGTGTACAGGTTATATCCTACAAGAAAATGTACAGTATATATCAAGCGATCAATGATACATATCCAATATGTAGTTTTATGTTGCTAAGTGAGATTATTATTTTAATAGTAACTAAATAGAAGCCTTTAACAGAGTATTTACTTTATATGAAGGAAATAAGATCTTATTAACGCTATGCAATCAGTGATAGTGCTGACAGTAGGCTACGCAGCCTGAAACTTAATGACTACACGAAAAACAGAAAGTTCTACAACAGCATAAAGCTAGAAAAATCAAATAAATAAAGTACAAATAATTAGCCCTCGAAAAATCTGTATCTTTCATCTCTCAAATTTCGTTGCTCATAAATCTGACTTTTTAAAACGTTCTTTGTTGTTCCTTTGTGTATCTTGGTATCAAAATGATATCAAACCAGAAATTAATATTAATTAACTGCACTAATTTTTTTTTTGTTTTTGGTCCATCATCTACTATACATAACTGTTGTGAGCAAGCGAAAATAAAATCTTATAACATGCATTTCATTGAGCATTGTACTTTAATCAGCCACTTGTATCATTCATTTGCCTTCTGGGGTGTTTCAGTGTTGGGGAATATTTAATTGACAAAAGTATGATGATTTTTCATGCTTGCCTTCTGAAGTACAGCCACAAGCTGTTTTCAGTCTGGTTACATGCACTACAAATTGGTACTTAGCTTCTGTACATTTTCAGTGGCTCAATAAAGTAACCGAACAGAGCAGCGTCTCAGACTTTTTTTTTAATAAGCATGGAAACATCAGCATTGACAAACAACTTCCTTTTACATTTCACAACTCTCTATAACAACGATTGTCCATATACGAGTTTACGAGACCATAGCCACACAAACCTCTGATTAATCTTAGCGTGAAAAAAAAATATTGCAACAATAAATAATACTGACAATCTTTAAAAAAAAAAAAAAAGTTCATGTAAAAATGTTTTTCTTTTTAAGAGCGCCATTTCATTTTTTGCTAATATCTATGTGAAATGTATAATTAAATATATTCACACTTTACAGGTTTAAAACAACCTCTGATAATAATAAAAACACATCCACATGTAACAATGATGACAATTTTTGTACATTTAAGACACTTGATCCATTGGCATCATCACAAATGTGTTCACGCTATTGCTCAGTCTACTAGGCACAACACCACATTAGCTAACATTTCCATTAATGTCTACTGGATTGACTATCTTCCTCATTCATGTGTCTGTAGAGACAGAAGAGATAGACTTCCTCTCTATGTTGGCATGAATAATTTGGAGACTCAGTTCATTAATACTTTATGATTGTGGTAATATTTCATAGCTACACAGCCAGTCATAAGACTCCATTTAAAGCTATAACAATACAGTGCTATTTTCAGAACAGTTCACTTCCTCTCTGCATCAGTGCTAAGCACATACTACCGCAAAATATAATCTATGTCCAGTAATAACGTACAAGAATCAAAATCAGACTATATAGGTAAGTAGAGACAATGGGTGATACCTTGAAAATGTGATATTTAATGAGACTTTTCTTTTAAACAAAATAAAATCAATTTGAATAGACTGTAATATAAATAAATAAGTCATTCTAGGATTAAAACGGAAGCAATAAGGTGATGTCAGAGGTAGTCAACACTTAGCTGCAAAATATATATATATATATGCTATAAAAAAAAAATCTGCATTATCATGGTCTGTATATATGTGTGTGTGTGTGTACTGTATTAACTGTCACTGTCTTATTTTATTTTTGTAAATGTTGTGAATTTATTCACTCAGCTACATAATAAGCTAGAGAAAAACGTTATTGCCAGGAATGTTTTCTAGTTGTAGGCGTGTTTGTGTGTGATCGCTTTATAAGTGAGTGTCTGTAAACATGGTTTGCTCTTTCTTCACTGAGCTGTAGCTTTTAATCGTCTCCCCAAACTCCTCATCCCCCACATACTGTAAAAAAAAAAACAAAAAAACAAAACATAACAGTTATCATCAGGTAAGGTGTCTCTTATGTTCACCAAGGCTGCATTTAATTAAGCAACAAGTACAGTAAAAACAGTAATATTATGAAATATTATTGCAGTTTAAAATGAGTGCATTCAAGTTTAATATATTTTAAAATGTTATTTATTCCTGTGATGCAAAGCTGAATTTTCAGCATCATTACTTCAGTCTTCAGTGTCACATGATTCTTCAGAAATTATTTTTATATGCTGATTTGCTTCTTAAGAAACACTGTTTATTATAAATGTTGAATAAAAAGTTGTGTAGCTCAGTATTTTTCTGGAAATTTTAATAAACGATTCTAGTATCTGAATAGAAAGTTCAAAAGTGCAGCATTTATTTGAAAAAGATTTCTTTGTAAGAATGTAAAGTGTTTACTGTCACTTTGATCAATTGTATCCTTGCTAAATAAAAGCATAAATGTAAAAAAACTGTACTGTACATATCTCTTGTATCACTCTGTATAAATCAATATTTTATCTCAAATAAACGACCTCTCCTTTTTTATTGTTTTTATAATTTCATATTCAATCTTCAAATTAATGTAGAAACAACATAAAAACAGTATATGTATATATATATATATATATATATATATATATATATATATTTTTTTTTTTTTAATACAGCTGAGGTCAAAAGTTTACACCCCCCTTTTAGAATCCGCAAAATGTGAATTATTTTACCACAATAACATGGATCATACAAAAATACAAGTTATTGTTTATTTAGTACTGACCTGAATAAGATATTTCA
>JAHKKF010536665.1:10390-21715 GCA_019740295.1 Labeo calbasu | reverse complement strand
TAACTTAGTAAGTACCTCAATATTGTAATGCATTACTTTTAAAAGTAACTTTCCCCAACACTGGCCAGAACTGATGTTTCCAAAACAACAAGAATAAATGGAGAAGGTGCCGGTAGATAGACTTTTATTTTATTGTTGTGAACCGACATTCTCCTCCCCGTTAACTTCAAAAACTGACGCGTGGCTCCGATAGCCTTGTGGGCAGCTTGTCGACATGAATGCCGTTGCGCTTCTGGCGTCTCTTTTCCGAGTACCGGCTCGCAGACCCTTCCCGATCCCGTCCCCCTCTCTCTCTCTCCCACTTTGCTTCCTGTCTAAATACTGCCCTATCAAATAAAGGGAAAAAATGCCAAAAAAAAAAAATAAATAAAACAAATAAATAAAACACCAGTGCAGGATCGAGCTTCCTCTTTTCTCGACATTCATACTGTTGCAGCTGTTGTTATAGCAACAAAAGACGCCCTCGGCTGCAACGCTGCCAGATTTTTTTTTTTTTACTAAAAAAAGCGCCCTTGTCAACTTTTTGCCAAGTGTGAACATAGCCTTAAACTGCATTTTGGAAGTTCAAAATTGGGGCACCATACCAGCCCATTATATGGAGAAAAATGCTGAAATGTTTTCCTCAAAAAACATAATTTCTTTACGACTGTAGAAAGAAAGACATAAACATTTTGGATGACAAGGGGGTGAGTAAATTGTTTTTCTGGAACCAGACTTCTCCTTTACATTAAATGGTGATATGGACTAGTGTCTGTCAATATTAAGCTACAAAATGACTATTTAAATATTTGTGTGAATGAATGGCACAGACGTGCGGTTTCGTTTACTACACACATACTGAAGCGTGAGTGATACTCACTGTGATTTTAGCCTTTGCCGCCTCAATATATGAGTACGTGAACACAAACATATACTGCAGAATTGCTCTGAGAGTCACTTCATGAGCATTTCACAGTTTCTTTTGAGAAAAACTCATCAAAATAAAGTTTGGTTTAACTTGAAGAAACTGTGACAGAAATATATTACTTAATGTAATGATGCCACTACTACTACTATTACTAATAAAATTATTATTAAAACATCATTTTTTTTAAAGGAATATTTACCTGAAAATGTATTTCACAGAATTTATTTAGCAGAAAAATGTAAATACACAACACAGTATTTCTGAAAAAAAGAGAAAAAAAAAATTATGATGAGAAAATTATAAAGAAATTATGTAAATTGTAATTATAAAAATGTATATATATTTATCATTTTTATTAAAATTATAACAATTATATAATTGTATTATTAAAATTATATAATTTTTAATAAATTATAAAAATGATATAATAAAAAAGTTATAAAAAGAAAATAAAATTAAAATTCCCAAAAATTATGTTTTTGTTTACATTATATATGTGGGTGTACTGTGTATATTTATATGTGTATATATATATAAAATACACACACATGCATGCATATATTTAAGAACAATATGTTATGTTTATATATTAAATGTATTTATATATAATTTTAATTATATCAATAAAAATATATACATGTAAATACATCAAAATATATACTGTGTGTGTATTTATATGTACATAAAATATACACAGTACACACACATACGTATATATATACATGTATCATGTTTTTTTAATGTAACCATTAAAACAGAGTGTAGAAAAATCAAAACAAACAAACAAAAACGGAATATAGAAATATTAAAATGAAAAAAAAAAAGGAATTTCGTAAAAAAAATCAAATAAAATTGAATTTAGGAAGATAAAAGATGCCTAGAAAAATAAAATAAATGCAAAAAGAAGCAGTAGTTATTCCTGCACATCTCTTATCCATGTTAATAAATTGTCTGGTAATGGAGAAATCCATTTAGCTAATTATTTAGCTTTCAGGGAAACAAACCATCCCAGTGTTGCTCTAATATTTGACCATGTTAATATAATAAAAACAACATTTAAATAAACCACAAAATCTTCTGATGAACTTTGCATTTTGTATGTAATACAATTAGCGTGATTAGACAGCTCTCTTTGCCTGGAAGGTGAATGCAAGCAAGCGTAACAATTTAAAGAAAAAAAAGAGAGAGTGATGGAATAATGATTGTAAGGGTTACATTTATGTTGCCTAATTATGTCATTTATTTAATCATATATTTGACAGAGTGAGTGATAATCTCTGTATTTGCATTGTTATTTAATAATGTACAAAAATATTAGTCAGCTGTTTTCAACGTTTATTATAATATTTGTTTAAGCAGCAAATCAGCATATTAAAATGACTTCTGAAGGATCATGTGATACTGAAGACTGGACTAATGATGCTGAAAATTCTGCTTTGAATTACAGGAATAAATTATGTTTTAAGATATATATTAATACAGAATTATAATATTTCTAAATATTATTTAAGTTATTATTGTTGTACTGTATTGTTGATTAAATACATGCAGCCTGTTTTACGCTTTTCAATTGGTTTGGTAGATTAGAATTATTTACTTTTTTTTTTAATTATGGAATTCTATGTCATAAAACAAGGTAAAAACATCTCTCATCATGCCAGACTTTGGCATTTCTTACTTCGGATCGCACGTGATAGACGTCTAGTACTTCTTCGCGTTTAACGTTCTGCACCACAGGGTTGCTGGGTGGTTTTTACTCTATTGAGAAACTAAAAATGCAGCTTTATTGTAGAATCTGTAGCTGGAAGCATTACACCCAGGTTTTCAGCTCACACATTTGATGTTTGACTTGTGCACATTAGAACCCTGCGGTGCCCGTTGCTGTTGGCTGCATATCCAAACAGTTGGAGCGCTAACACATAAAAGAGTTTGTGAATAGCTTAATAAGATCATCACGTGATCAAATTGATTCTGCCCTGATTAAGAATATTACTGTGCCCTGCATCATACACTTCAGCTTCAAAATGAAATAAGAAAGTTTATATAGGCAGCACTTAGCCTTTGTTTCAGCAGTGACAACCATTTATGACAATACAAATATGTATTGCACAAACATATGAGTTAAAGATACTGTGTTTTGAAGTGAATGGGTGTTAGATTGCTGTCAATGTAAGTATGCAGTGTCAGAATGAATTTAGGCAAGACGCTACAAGCAGACCATTATTATTTATTTATTTTGATATTTCAGGCTATTTTGCTTTCATGACATGTCTTCTTTCAGACTAGTGGAAAGAAAACAGACAAAATACACATTTAATTGTTACAATTGCATCTGTAGATTTCAATTAAAATACAGGCTATTTTCTCAAATTGGCTTTTTTATCTCATGCACTGAGCCAGAAATCTTAATTTCAGTAGTTTTTATATTACACTTCACAGGTTTATCTATAATCTGAAGGTTTTTTTAGAGAAGTTTGTTCATATATTATTAACCTCATATATATTGAACAGTTTCTGGAGTGATAAAAACAAATATCCAAAATCCTCTCTGTAAAACTCACCCCCTTGTCATCCAAGATGTTCATGTCTTTCTTTCTTTAGTCGTAAAGAAATTGTTTTTTGAGAAAAACATTTCTGCATTTTTCTCCATATAATGGACTGATATGGTGCCCCGATTTTAAACTTCCAAAATGCAGTTTAAATGCGGTTTTAAACGATCCCAAATGCGGTTGTAAACGATCCCAGCCGAGAAGGAAGGGTCTTGTCTAGCGTAACGATCGGTTATTTTCATTAGAAAAATACAATTTAAATACTTTTTAATCTCAAACGCTCGTCTTGCCTTTCTCTCCCTTAACTCTGTGTATTCTGCCTCAAGAGAGTTAGGGTATGTCGAAAAACTCCAATCGTATTTTCTCTCTCAACTTCAAAAATCATTTTCAAAATCATCCTACATCGCTGCAGAAGTACCGACCCAGTCTTCGCAAATTGAACATGCAAAGATCAAACACCCTTAACAAAAAAGGTAAAACAGCAATATAGGACGATTTTGAAGTTGAGGGAGAACATGAGATGGGAGTTTTTCGACATACCCTATCTGTCATGAACCGGAACAAAAACAGTCCAGGCAGAATAAGACAAAATGAGCGTTTGACATTAAAAAGTATATAAATTGTATTATTTTTATTAAAATAACCGACCGTTACGCTAGATAAGGTCCTTCTTTCTCGGCTGGGATCGCATTTAAACTGAATTTTGGAAGTTCAAAATCAGGGCACCATATCAGTCCATTATATGGAGAAAAATGCTGAAATGTTTTCCTCAAAAAAACATAATTTCTTCACGACTGAAAAAAGAAAGACATGAACATCTTGGATGACAAGGGGGTGAGTAAAATATTTGTAAATTGTTGTTCTGGAAGTGGACTTCTCCTTTAAGTGGACATTACAAATTGTAGCTTTAGAAAGAAATATTTTATTTGATTCAACACAAAAGTTATTACACATAAACATAAACTATGGAACACAAAAGAAGATAATTTGAGGAACATCTCAGTATTTTTTGTTCATACAATGAAAGGAATTGGTAACCAAACGTTTTGTTACCAACAGTCTTCAAAATACCTT
Organism: Labeo calbasu; assembly: GCA_019740295.1. Taxonomy (NCBI): domain Eukaryota; kingdom Metazoa; phylum Chordata; class Actinopteri; order Cypriniformes; family Cyprinidae; genus Labeo; species Labeo calbasu. Next base: position 17,185 of record JAHKKF010536665.1, on the reverse strand, counting down.
CTTTTGTGTTCCACAAAACAAAGATTTGAAACAACATGAAGGTAAGTAAATTATAACAGAATTTAAATTTTTTGGACGAACTATCTCTTTAATGTTTTTGTTTTGATTTTTATTTATTTTTTTTATTTTTTTTACGAAATGATACTCTAAATAAGAAACGAAATCTGCCAGCAACAAATTGAGCAAAAACACATAATATTGTGTTTAAAATATAGCACAATATCAAACTTCTTATTTACTGAACTGTTGTATAAAATCACATTTTAGCTTGTGATAGATCGGGACAAAATCAGCACTCATGTCATATTGCACATGCTGCCCGTGTGATATTTATAAATATGAAACAACAACTCATACAGAAGCATTTTCCCCCCTATATCTTGAATTTTAGGGCATAACTGCATTTATGGAGTTGTTGCCCTGCATCATATTTGTCAACAGTCAACCGTATGAAATATAAGGTGACGTACAGGTCTGGAGGCGGGGTCAATGCGTCACCGGACTTAAAATATTTTAATCGTGTTATTTTTAACTAATTAAATTAATGGGCTAAACTGACAGCCCTAATTTAAACATTATATTTCAGAAATCTTAAAAATACAAAACAATTTTCTTAATTTATTCTTTAAGCGCATTATCTGCATGTGACATCACAGTTGAGAATTTAAAACACTCTGAAATACTGTAAAGAAATATCTGTTTGTCTATATATACTTTTTCTTTCATGCCTAGATATGACTGGGACCTCGAGGGGCTCAGAGTCTGAACATGCCATCAGTGCATGACATTGTTCTTCCTGTTTCATCAGCCTCCAGACAAAAATCAAAAGTCAGATAGAAAAGTAATCTCTCCCTTATAACAAGTTCATTGATTTGAGACCTCATTCTTGACTGTAGAATAAACGGGATGAGTTATGCGCCAAAGTTTGAACATTTTAGAACAAAAGGTATGTAATGTATAACATTATAAATTTAAATGGTATACAATTGGAATGTTTGGCTCTAACATTATTCTAACATTAATTTTAATATTACAGGAAATGTTCATCCAAAAATGTTCCCCCAAACCCATATGTGTCTTTTCAGAAACACAAAAGAATTTACAATAGTTTATCCATTGCAGTTAAAAATGGGACTTTCCAAAGTGAAAGGACCATAAAAGTATCATAAATGTCTTCATATGACTTGTGTGTTTATTTGGTTGTGAATTCATTTGAATAATAGTCATAAATATGGTTAATTATAGTGCTGAATAATAATAAGAGAGGCACAGCTTAAATGGCTGTTTATGTTGTTCAGCTTTAAGAATAAATTTGCCATAATGCTCGTTTAGTGAGTCAGTGCTGCGAGAATGAGAATGTGAGTGATTCAGTTTGCACTGAAATTATTTAACTCCTGTACAATACTGCTCAAAATCTTGAGTAAACAGGGTGTTTCATGTCTTTTTTAAGTCATCAGTTGTCATTATTGCACGCTAAGAAAAAAGTCGCAACATATCTATATTCAAAAACAAACTGGGTAATGTGGGGTTTGTCAGCATACATTTATATTTATTTATTTTATTTTTTGGTGTGAATGCATTAAGGTAAACTATAATAATCTTTGAAATCCAGTAGCGATTTTCCCTTTGATTGTAGAAAACCATTGTAATTTAACTGATTGAATGCCAATTAAAGGAATAGCTCACCCAAAAATGAGAATTAGCTGAAAATGTACTCACCCACAGGCCATCCTAGATGTAAATGAGTTTGTTTTATAATTTCTTTCAGATTTGTAGAAATTTAGCATAACATCACATGCTCACCAATGGATCCTTTGCAGTCAATGGGTGCCGTCAGAAGGAGAGTCCAAACGGCTAATAAAAACATCACAGTCGTCCACAAGTAATCCACACAACTCCATCAGTTAACATCTTGAGAAATTAAAAATTGTGTGTCCAATCTTGGATGACCTGAGAGTGAGTACGTTTTCAGCTCATTTTTCACACAGTTCAGGGATATATATTTTTAAATTCATTTTGGTGAACTGTTCATTTATTCACAAAAATGTTCATGCAAATGATCTCATAAAAAAAAAATCAATGCTCGTCCAGGTATTAAAGGCAACACTGAGTTGTTGACATGTAGTGTATGCCAGTCAGAGAGAATGAATCTTTACCCAAGGTTCCCCACAGCTCTGCCACACTGCCATCACTTAACACTGCTTACACTTTGGCACGGCAGATGGCTGCTGACAGCGAGAAAACAAGCATGGAAATATCAGCAGACTGTAATGAAAGGGACAGATACCCTAAGGTCTTAAACTGTCCATCAGTAATGACCTGTCCTCTGACCTCACTGCTTTCAGGGGAATTGTATGCTGAATGCTTTTATTAGTAGGTGGAGTGTAAAGAAATCATGTTTATTGATACGGTCGCCGGTTAGTTTCAAATGAATGTAGTGCAGTGCCATGTAGACCTTCCTTTCAATCTTGGTTTGAATACAGGCAAGCAGTCATTCACTCCTGCTAAAAATATAGCAAAAATTATTTGAAGTTGTAGGCTGGGTACTTCAACTAAAACTAAAACATAAAAAAACTGTTTGTTGCTTGAAATAAATTATGTTAACTGAAATTAAATATATATTAAAAACATATCCACCTTATTCTTTAACGCGGAACTAAGCCTATAGGCAAGACTTCCTGTTCATTAGCCGGTATAGGGAAATAACGAGAGGAATAACAACGTGCAGTAAACAGTAAAACAGTTTGCACTACAAACCAGTGTGTTCATAATTAAGAGAAAACATTAAAATAACATGGTAAGATGCACCAATTTGCAATATCAAGCAGCACAATTAGCATTTTTGTACAGCTAAAAATGGATGAGGATGTGAATGAGACCGGAAACCAGGCACATAAATTTTGAGTCAGCTGCTTTTATGGGAAAATAAGGTGGACAACTGGATGTTTTTAGTGAATCTAAAACCCAGTGTGACTAGTCTAGTCAAATATCCAAATAAATGACTCTCATTTTTAACCAAAAACATAAAGCACGACCACTATAGTTCGATACTTGAAAAAATTACTCTCATAAGCCAGTTTGTTTTAGTGAATCAGTAACATGCTGTGTGACCAGTATAGTATGATTCATGAATAAATGATTCTAATGATTCAGTTTGTTTAAGTGAATCAATAACATGCTGTGTCACCAGAGTAGAATGATTCATGAACAAATGACAAATGAGTTAGTTCGTTTAAGTGAATAAAAAACGCAGGCACTTCATGAGCAAATTCTTTTCAGTGAATCAATAAAATGCAGCAAAAACCAATGTCTATTCACAAACAAATGACTCTTATGAACAGGTTCTTGCTAGTGAATCGAAAAAAATGTAGCGCCACCAGACGTGATTCACAAATAAATGTATACAAGCCTGTTTGTTTTAGTGAACTATTAAAATATAGTGTGACCAATGCTGATTTAAAAAAAAAAATGACTCTGAGTCAGTTTTTCTTAGTGAATAAAAAAATTAAGCAAGACCAGTGCCAATCCACGAACAAATGACTGAGCCAGTTCGTTTTAGTGAATCAATAACATGCTGTGTGACCAGTGTAGTATGATTCATTAACAAATGACTCTGAGTCAGTTTGTTTTAGTGAATTAAAAAAAACATTCATGAGCAAGTTGTTTTCAGTGAATCGATAAAATGCTGCCAAACCAATGCCTATTCACAAACAAATGACTCTTATGAGCAGGTTCTTGCTAGTGAATCAAAAGAATGTAGCGCCACCAGTGGTGATTCACAAACAAATGTAAACGAGTCAATTCTTTTTAGTGATCTATTAAAATGCAGTGCGATCAATGCTGATTCACAAACAAATGACTCCGAGTCAGTTCTTTTTAGTGAATAAAAAAAAATAAGACTAGTGCCAACCACAAACAAATAACTATGAGTCAGTTCGTTTTAGTGAATCAATAACATGCTGTTTGACCAGTATAGTATGATTCATGAACAAATGACTCCAATGAGTCAGTATGTTTTAGTGAATTAAAACATTCATGAGCAAGTTCTTTTCATTGAATTGATAAAATGCTGCAAAACCAATGCCTATTCACAAACAAATGACTCTCATGAGCAGGTTCTCACTAGTGAATTGAAAAAAATGTCACGCCACCAGTGGTTATTCACAAACAAATGTATACAAGTCAGTTCTTTTTATTGATCTATTAAAATGCAGTGCGACCAAAGCTGATTCACAAACTAATGACTCTGAGTCAGTTCTTCTTAGTGAATAAAAAAATAAGCAAGACCAGTGCCAACCACAAACAAATAACTATGAGTCAGTTTGTTTTAGTGAATCAATAACATGCTGTTTGACCAGTATAGTATGCTTCATGAACAAATGACTCCAATGAGTGAGTTTGTTTTAGTGAATTAAAACATTCATGAGCAAGTTCTTTTCATTGAATTGATAAAATACTGCAAAACCAATGCCTATTCACAAAGAAATGACTCTTATGAGGAGGTTCTTGCTGGTGAACCGAAAATGAATGTAGCGCCACCAGTGGTGATTCACCAACAAATGACTCTGAGTCAGTTCTTCTTAGTGAATAAAAAAAATAAGCAAGACCAGTGCCAATCCACAAACAAATGACTATGAGCCAGTTCTTTTTAGTGAATCAATAACATGCTGTGTAACCAGCATAGTATAATTCATGAATAAATGACTCTGTGAGTCAGTTCGTTTTAGTGAATCAATAACATGCTGTGTGACCAGCATAGTATGATTCATGACAAATGACTCTAATGAGTCAGTTCGATTTAGTTAATAAAAAAAGCAGGACTAGTGCCAGAAAGTTCTTTTCAGTGAATCCATTAAATGCAGCAAACAAATGACTTTTATGAACAAGTTCTTGTTAGTGAATCAAAAAAATGTAGCCCAACCAGTGGCGATTCACAAACAGATGTATACGAGCCAGTTCTTTTTAGTGATCCATTAAAATGCAGCGTGACCAGTGCCAATCCACGAAACAACTATGAGATGGTTCTTTTTAGTAAATCATTGAAATGGTGATTCACAAACAATATTTCCTTATGTTTTAATCATTCAAACACCTAATAATATCTACAGATTTCTGTGGGTGAATACAGCACCAGATTATTTGGTGTTATAAATATAAAAACATTTCCCTTATGAGACCTTTTTGGAAACAATCATTATTTTCACAAGTACATCATGTGGTGCTGCTGTTGGCACAGAAATGACTCACTTTACCTCTGCTGCAATAATTCAAGAGGCAAGCAGGAGTTCAGCCTCTAGTCAACAAGACAGATTTCTGTGATTTTTTTGGAAGAAGGCAGGACAAGTTGACCCTGCTGTTTTAGACTGAAGGTGTTGTCAGTGGGCTTGTCATTAGTGTTGCACCAGGGATCCCTTCACCCCTTTTCCCGTCCTGCTCTATTCCCCTTATTAGCAGCGAGACGGACCATCTGCACCAATCTCCCCAATGAAAGGATGGGCATATGGCGCACAGAACTGGCACGAGGTGCATTATCACATCAAACTCGCTCTCTCTCTGCTCCAGGGAATCAGCCACGCACCCACCGCTTCTTAAACGGACTCCATTACATCGATCAAACACCTTGACGGCACCTCACACTCCCTCTCTTGTCTGTGAGAGGGATGTGTGTGCTTTCATAAATATTTGACTGCCTCTCCTTGTTTGAGTCTTTCATCTCTTGCTTCTATCTGGCCATTGAGCAGAATCGGCACAGGATCTGAAGGCTGAGGTGGCAAACAGTGGCCGCTGTTGGGAAGACTTGTTTTACTTCACATGGGTGTATGTGTTTTTTGAGGGCCAGACAAAATAAGATGGGTGAATAGATTTTTACACTTAATATTGAAATATTGGTTTGTTTAGATGTTTGTTTATCATTTTGTTAACTAATGTAATAATTCAGATTTAATCTGAAAGGCATTTGAAAAGTAGCAAAAAAAATCTTGTAGTTCAATTTAAAAAATAGATCTCTGAGACTAGTTTTGAGTTATTATTATTATTTTTTTTTTGGTTATTGATTTTAGAATTAATATCAATCATTTTTTAGATTAAGAAACCCGTAAACAAAAAACTGCCATAAGACGGTTCTTTTCCATTACATTTAGTGCTGTCCGATTCATGAACAAATGACTCTTATGAGTCAGTTCTTCTTAGTGAATTGGTAAAATGCATTAAAATCCTTATAGTCTGATTCACAAACAAATGACTCTTATGAGTCGGTTCTTTTTAGTGATTCAAAAAATGCAGTGTAACTAATGCTGATTCATAGACAAATGACACTTATGAGTCGGTTCTTTTCAGTGAATCAGTTGCATTTTGTGCAGTCCAATTTGCAAATAAGTGACTCTTTTTAGTAAATCAGTAAAATGCATTGAAATCCGTATAGTCTGATTCACAATTAAATGACTCTTATGAGTTGGTTCTTTTCAGTGAATCAGTTACATTTAGTGCAGTCCAGTTTGTGAACACATGACTTTTATGAGTCAGTTGTTTTTAGTGAATCAGTAAAATGCATTGAAATCCGTATAGTCTGATTTACAAACAAATGACTCTGAGTCGGTTCTTTATGGTGAATCAAAAACATGCAGCGCAACTAATGCTGATTCTCAGACAAATGACTTGTATGAGTTGGTTCTTTTTAGTGAATCAATTACATTTAGTGCAGTCCAGTTTGTGAACAAATGATTCTTATGAGCCAGTTCTGTTTTGGTGAATCAGTAAAATGCATTGAAATCTGTATAGTCCGATTCACAAACAAAT
>JAHKKF010536665.1:0-10340 GCA_019740295.1 Labeo calbasu | reverse complement strand
TGAATCAGTAAAATGCATTGAAATCTGTATAGTCCGATTCACAAACAAATGACTCTTATGAGTCCGTTCTTTTTGTGAATCAGTAAAATGCATTGAAAGTCGTATAGTTTGATTCACACACAAATGACTCTGAATCGGTTCTTTATGGTGAGTCAAAAACATGCAGCGCAACTAATGCTGATTCACGGACAAATGGCTTGTATGAGTCGGTTATTTTCAGTGAATCAGTTACATTTTAGTGCAGTCCAATTTGTGAACAAATGACTCTTACGAGTCAGTTCTTTTTAGTGAATCAGTAAAATGCATTGAAATCCGTATAGTCCAATTTACGAACAACTGGCTTATGAGTCCGTTCTTTTCAGTGAATAAAAAAAAAATGCAGCACAACTAATGCTGATTCACAGAAAAATGACTCTTATGTTAAAATTAACATCAACTGAAATAAAATATTTAAAAATTACTTCATTAAATGAATTAAAACTATATAGACATGTTTAAAATAATGATAATAATACATGTCAAAACAGTATAATGACTAAAACAGCTAACATTAATATTAAATAAGCACTTTTAAGTATTCTACATATAAATTTATTCTGTTAAGATTGGCTAACCTTTGTGAACCACAAAGGTCACAGTTTTGTTCATTAGAAAGTAAATCTAACTAACTTATGTGAATTCTGTTTTATTGTCAGACATTCTCAATAGTAACCATTTCATTATAATGTAGAAGAGAATTAATCTTTAGATCTTCAGATGCCATATATAACAACAATCTGCTGTGACTACAAATGAGTTGCAGATCTTCTGTACACAGAACAAGCTCAAAATCTAGTGCCTTTACCTCTGAATTGTTGCCAAAGCATCTTCAGCAGGAACAGAGAAGATTAATCTTTAATCTCATTCCAAGTTTTTCAGCTCTCCTTGGAGGCGACGAGGTACTGTGTTTGTTTTTTGTTTCCTGGGGGCTTGCAGATTTTTTTTCTCTTTATTGCATTTGGCCAAATATGCGTTTCATATCAATGCAGTATAACGACACACAATTGAATCACATTTATTAAGACGGGTATTCACACGGTCAGTTAAGTCACTATGCAAATGTTCTCGCTTCAGAGTAGATGTAATTTTTAGCATCATCTTTACAACAATAAATTGATTTATTTATGCCTGTGGGAGTTTTGTGGGTTCATTGGCTGCAGAGGCCAGTATGTGCATAAATAACTCACATGACTGCTCTTTCATTTGCTGCTCTGTATGTTTTTCTCATGCGTGATAGAGTTGCCAAGTTTTAGATGCTATGTATGAAGCTTTTTTTGTGGAGAAGAGCCTCCAAATAAAAATAATTAAAGGCAGATGTTTAAATCATGCAAAAGATATAATAACAGGTGTCTTTTAATTGTTCTTGCTGGGTTTTTTTTCCAGCATTTCACTCCACAAGTGCAATGTTTTTGAGATTTAAAATAACTTACTTCAGATCGTACCCAACTTTAAAAAAAAAAGTATGAATAAATGTAAAATCACATAATATTTAATAATTAATTATTTACTTAAATAATTAAATGTAAAATTCTATTTATTAAAAAATAAAAATTTAGTATTTAAATAATTAAACGTTAAATGGCCCATGTTTTGTACACAAAGTTTCCACAAATTAAGGCCTAAAAAGGTCTTAAATCGGAGCAAAAAGTCTTAAATACATAAACTCATAGCATTAAAAGTTACATACACTGCAACAAATAATAAATAAACAATAAAAAAAGACAATAATTTGTTTTGGTTTTACTATTTATTTTCATTTCTGTAATATATTTATTCAGAGCAGAAGCATTTGTTTATTTATTTATTTAATTAAATGAAAAAGTGATCTCTTGCAATTTGTATTGCAATGCAATGCTTTAAAGTCGTAAACAGTTTACATTTACTGAGATAATACTGAAGTATTTGTAATCCATTCAATTTATTCCTTCAATTTTCTTTACTTGGTCTTTAAAGGTCTTAAAAAGTCTCATATTTACCGTATGTACTATAGTTATATTTATGCACACATAAATTGTCATATTATTTCCATAAAAACGGAATAGATTCCATTTAATTACAAACTGCTGTATAAAAATAAAACAATTCATTATTAATATCATGATGCTTTTGGAAATTATGGAAATGCATTCTTTATTGCAGCCTTTGAACTGTTAACGGAGATGAAAAACATGGGTCATAAGAGGCGCTCTTATCCGTCAGTCCTTAAATTAGCATGATTTTTCAAGCACGGAATAATGAACTATTGGTGTATAATGATTTGTTAAGCAAAATTAAATCAGCATCTTGTTACACAAATATTATCCTTAAGTGATACTCTTCTGGTGTCTCTATATGCCAGTCACTTTTTCTCATCATTAAACTGTATTTAAATGACTGTGTTATAAAATAAAATAAATTTCCTGAAAGATTTTTTTTGTTCTGTATCTTGGGGCAAATACCGCACTAAAACATCGAGCAGGTGAGTCCATAAAGTGGCACTAAATCGCAGCAGAGATCTTAATGAGACATGTTTAATGTAGCTTTCTCCTCATGCGGTGGCCTGAATGAGTGCGGTTGAGCGGTTCACCTCCCGTGGCTGGCGTTATCTCAAACCCACATACAGCACTTAACAATCACTGTCTTATATATCACCGTGTCCAATCAGATATTAAACGATGTGTAGGTGAGCAGAGGGTAAAATAAATCCCTCTCCACAAGAAGAACCATTGCTGCAGAAAAATCCGACCTGACCAGACGTATGTGTCTGGAAAGCTACTTGAGCAAGAGTCAAGTACAAGCTCCTTTTAAAATGCTCATGTAAAACAATCATGTATGCTTTCATCTATGTTGCTTTAATCTATGTTGAGAACACAGTGCACCCAGGGTGGTTTCCTGTGTGAGTTGCTATAAGGCTTCTGAATGATTTAAAACAAGCAATAAAATTCAGTTGATTAAAAAATAAGTCTTATTTTAATTGACTCTTCGTAGGGAGTTTGATTGACAGGCAGTCTGACCAATCATAACGCAGAATATGTATTTTTGGTTTTTATTTTATTCTCTAACTAAGAGGAAGAGATGATTGGTTCTTGTGCAGCTTGAACTGAGGTGTTACAGTGATCAGTCTCAACACATGAAAACGGTTTTATTGTTTAAATTTGTGAAAAATGACCAAATTTGAAAGCTGAAACTGTTTCATACCCAAAGTAACCTGCTCTATCTTGTCTGTTGGCGTGTTGTCAGTTTTTTTTTTTTTTTTTTTTTGCCCCGCAATGTATTTTTCACTGCCTGAGATAATGATAATTTAAAATTAATTAATTAATTTATTTATTTTTTATTCCTTAACACTGACTGACTGGAAAAGTCATACACTGTTTGAATATGATATATTTAAAAATAATAATAATAATAATTTTCATTTCTTAGCACAAACTGATTGGAAAAGTCATAAGCTTTTTGAATATTATTGCGGACGATGAGAGGCCTTGAAGTACCCACTGAAGTAATGGTTATGGGTTGGCTGAACTAGTGGTCTAGTTAGTCTTTTCAACTGGACTAGTAGTAGTGGCAGTGGCTTGTTTTTTCCCAAGCTTGCAGAAAAGGCTTACCAAAACAAAGTTACTGGGTTGTCCTTTTTTTATGTGTTCTGGGTTGGTAAATGCACTGGGGACCCCATTATAGCACTTAAACACAGAAAAAGTCTGTTTTTCATGAAATGTCACCTTTAAGCCTTCAGACAGTTAGAAATGTTTAGTATTTTTTGATACATCAGGCTTTTATGGCTCATAAAGTATGATATAATGTGATATAGTAAGAATATCCAGCTCATACTCGAGGAGGGGGAAACGTAAATGAAAGAGAGCTTTGAGATTGCTATAAATATCAATGTCACTCTGTATCTCTCTAAAATGTGTCTTAGTAAGGTGATATTTAATAGCTAGTTTTTATAATCATTTTTATAATCAATTTATAGTCTTTGTAGTTTACAAAAAAAAAAAAGAAGAGATGAATGGATAATCAAGTAAAAAGTTGCTTCAGTCCAGTAAGTGTTCATGTTGAAATATAACTAACAAAGTTTATTCTTACATTTACGTTAAATATTCTACGTCAAAAGACGCGTCACCATCTAAAAGGGAACATTTTTAAAATTATGCTAAAAAGGCCTTTTACTTGCTAAAAATGTATAAAGTATCAATCAGATGACAGAAGGCATGTGGTATATTTATAGCAACGTTTTGATTGTGCTGACATTAAAAATGAACTGTATTTTTACAGTAAAGTTCTAGAAAAGTTGGGACGTTCCATGAAATGCCATAAAATTAAGAATATGTTATCTGTTCCTTTTCCTTAAGCTTTATTTAATTGACTAAAGTACACAGAAAAAATCCCAGTGCTTTCATTGGCCAACGTTTAATTTTATTTTGTAAATATAAACAGATTTTGATTTTCATGGCTGCAACACACTTAAAAAAAGTTGGGACAGAGGCATGTTTAACATTGTGCCACATCAACTTTCCTTTTAATTACAATGTTTAATTGTTTGGGAATTGAGGATACTAATTCTTCAAGTTTTGCAAGCAAAATTGTTGTCCAATCTGGCTTTATTAAAAAAACATCAGATGCTTAGCAGTCTGTGATTGTCGTTGTCTGATTGTCCGTTTCATGACTGGTCATACATTTTCAATAGGAGACAGATCTAGACTGCAGGCAGACCAATCTAGCACATTCGGTCTGTCTACGAAATCACACTGCTGTAGCACATGCAGAATGAGACCTGGCATTGTCTTGATCTAATAACCATGGACTTGCCATGAAAGACGTCATCTTGATGGCAGTATATGCGTCTGTACAAGCCCAATACATGCCTCCATTTCAGTGGTACCAGTCACCAGTGGCACCCCCATACCATGACAGTTTGCGTTTGCATCTGTCGCTGATGAAAGTTTGGATGGTCCCTTTGGTCTTTGGTACTGAGAACTCATTTGCATTTATTGATGCAGCTGCAGAATGTGTTATTTGACTGAAGTACTCCTGAGCCCATGTGGCTATACACTCTTAAAAATAAAGGTGCTTCACGATGCCATAGAAGAACTTTTTTGTCTAAATGGTTCCATAAACAACCTTTAACATCTGAAGAACTTTTCTGTTTCACAAAATGTTCTTTGTGGCAAAAGAAGGTTCTTCAGATTATAAAAAGGTAAGAAAGAGATGGTTCTTTAAAGAACATTTGACTGAATGGTTCTTTGTGGAACCAAAAATGGTTCTTCTATGGCATCGCTGTGCATGACGGTTTCTTATGCAATGCCATCTGGGGGCTCAAAGGTCATGCACATTCATCTGAGATGCCTTGCCCTACAAAGACTGACATTTATTTGAATTCCCTGAATCTTTTCACTATATTATGTGTGGCAGTTGGTAAAAGACCTAAATTCTTTGTGATTTTTCTATTAAGAAATGTGATTTTTGACACTTTTGTCAAGAAACTTGGCACAAAGTGATGAGACATGATCCAACTTTGCTTGCAAAAACTGAAATGCTCCTTTTATACTCAAACCTGATATCCTCACCTATTTCCATTTCACCTGCTACTCTGTTTCAAAACAGTTTAATTAGGATATTCTATAACCTTTTCACTTTTATTTGACCTCGGTCCCAGCTTCTTTGAAATGTGTTGCAGCCATGAAAATCAAAATTTGGTAATATTTACAAAATAAAATTAAAGTTGGCCATTGAAAACATTGGACATGTTTGTTCTTTGTAGTTTAGTCAATTAAATAAAGGTTAAAGAGAATAAACAGAACATATTTTTGATTTTATGGCATTTCACGAAACGTCCCTACTTCTCTGGAATTGGGGTTGTATATTGCTAATAGTCCATTATGTTATATTGGATATTTTACCAGTGATCCTTTTATAGAGCTTGTAAAATTGTGAAATCATATATTATATATATATATATATATATATATATATATATATATATATATATGTAGTAATATTATTCCTCTTGTCTTCTAATTGGGAATGTTAATGTTATGTAATGAATAGCTTTCTAGGGGTTTTATGACTTCTGTCTAGCTCAGGTCAAAATTCTCTATAAAATTCTACAATATTCTGCCCCTATATGTTTTATGACATTATTTTAAAGGAGAAGTCCTCTTCCAGAACAAAAAATTACAGATAATTTACTCACCCCTTGTCATCTAAGATGTTCATGTCTTTCTTTCTTTCCCAGCCAAGGAAGAAGGGTCTTATCTATAGCGAAACGATCTGTCATTTTTTTAAACAAATTGACAGTTTATTTATTTTTTAACCTCAAACGCTCGTCTTGTCTCGTCTCTGCGATGCTCATGCGTAGTCTCTGTAATCGGGGTCAATGCAGTTAGGATATGTCGAAAAACTCCCGTCTCGTTCTCTTCTTCAAAGTCAAAATCTACATCGCTGTTTTACCTTTTTTTTGTAAAGGACGTTTGATCTTCTCTGCATGTTTGCTTTGTAAACACTGGGTCGGTACTTCTGCAGCGATGTAGGACGATTTTAAAGTTGGGGAAGAAAATGGAGATGGGAGTTTGCGCAGACTTGGACAAGACGAACGTTTGAGGTTAAAAAGTATATAATTTGTCAATTTGTTTCGAAAATGACTGATCGTTTTGCTTGGCTGGGATCGTTTGGAGCCATTTGAAACTGCATTTAAATTGCATTTTGGACGTTCAAACTTGGGGGCAGCATTGAAGAAAAATTTGGGGATGTTTTCCTCAAGAAACATAATTTCTTATTGACTGAAGACAGAAAGACATGAGCATCTTGGATGACAAGGGGGTGAGTAAATGATCTGTACATTTTTGTTCTGGAAGTGAACTAATCCTTTAACATAAATTTATGTGCTTTTACCAGTCTGAAAAATAGTATTCAAGTAAAAAGTATTCTAAAAGACTGTTATTTGATAGCCAAAAATAGCTGTTCAAGTACATTAAGGTGGTTATCATCGAAAATGTCTACAATTGAGTGCTAATAATATTCATCTGAGCGTCTAAGAAATGCGGAGCGCGTAATCCTGCAGCCTGTTGTTTGATGTAAGCTGATCAGATCGAGACAAAAGCACCACTCCATTTAAGTATCACACCATTAAGGATTCAAGCATGAATAATGCCTGGATATGAGGTACTGAACAAGACTTGGAAAGAGAAAACACATTGTCTTCAATTATTCATGGCTGAAAGGGAGATTATATTGCGTCGGAGAAATCTTAGATATTAATCATGAGAAAATGTTCAGGGGTCTTTTTGATCACTTTTGCTCGGGAAGGTCAGAAACGTGTTTACGGGTGCACTGTCTGGAATGAGTAAATTCACCCAGAACGAGGACTTTTTTTGTTTTGCGAAGGCCGAATATGAAGCCGAGCAGCAGCTCGACATACAAAGTGAAGTATATACTTGAAGTACGTACATAAGATACGGCCATTAAAATGGGCTCGACATCACAATGTCAGCCAGGTTACTGATAGAGGAAGGCGTGAGAATACGACGGCAGACAATCAGCATATTCATCATGTGACCTCGAAAGACAGCCAGAGATCAGCGTTTCGTCCATAGATTGTAATAGCAGAAGTAATACAAGAAGATCAAAAGATCAGAACTTCAAAAACCCAAAGCCTTCTAAAGCCTTTCCTTTATGATTTATTTTATTCCCCTCTGATCTCGGTCTTGTCTCGCAAAAGCACGCTCTGGTTTGAGTAGGTTTTTTTGTTGTGTTGTTGTTTATGTTTGCTTCTTTGATTGCTAATTGATTTGCCAGGTTTGTCTTCACGTTGGCCATTAAAACACATTGTTCTTGGCTAGATTAAACAGCTCAATATGAGAGCTGGCACATTAGTTGATGAAATGTAGGAAACGCACAACACTGGGTTGTGATGAGTTGTTCTGGTTGTTAGCTTGTTGTTGTGTGATTGCTATGGTGTTGTTGGTGGTTGCCAGGTCCTGCTGATTCATAGATATGACTCGTTCCAGGTCTATCCTTAAATAAACGTCAATGAGATTTTTTTCCTGTCTAAATAATCCAATCACAAAAGTAATAGCTCACCACTTTACCTATACAAGTCATGTGATTTAAGGTATGTTAGTGGCACAAATGGTGCAGTATGTTATGCTCCAAATTTCTTTGTTAGAGGTTGAGCTCAGTGTTGCCAAGTCCATGGTTTTCCTGTGGAATCGGGGTACTTTAACCCTGTTGTGTGGGTTATTTTTCATGTCCACAGGTTGAAGTGGCCCCAACTGCATGATATTTAGCCAAGAGGAAGAGGAACCCTGACAAAAAAAGCGTGTATTTTACCCCGGAATGCAAAATGCGATTGGGCTACTTTTCAGTAGCAATTGGGTGGGTTTTGTTGTGAAAACCTGGCAACCCTGGTTGAGGCGCTCAAATGTGTAAACATAATTGTAACCAGTGACACTTCACGGTAAGGTTCAATTCGTTAACTATAGTTCCATGCGTTCCATTTTAGTATTATTTATCTATTTCATTTTATTTTTAGTCTGTTTTAGTCATTTTGTTATGTGCTTGTCATTTTTATTGTTTTGTTTATATTTCTGTTTAGATTTATTTTATTTCAATTTTAGTTTCAGTAAATTTAGTGCTTCAAAAAAATAAAAAAAGACTTAATGGCAAGCTCTGTTATTTCTATTTTATTAGGTAAAAAATGTATATATAACGTTGTTAAGTGCTTGTAATTTTTATTAGATTTATTTATATTTCTGTTTAGATTTATTTTATTTCAGTTTCAGTAAATGTGCTTCAAAAAAAAAAAACTTCACTTGAAAAGTTAATTATTTTTAATGAATATATATTTTTCTAGTTATGCAAAAGCTCTAAAATATTTTATTAGGTAGAAAAATAAATACAATTTTATGTGCTTGTCATTTTTATTAGTTTTATTTATATTTCTGTGTAGATTTATTTTTATTTCAAATTTAGTTTTAGAACATGCTTCAATAATAATAATAATAATAATAACAATAATAATAATAATAAACACTTCACATAAAACTTTATCTTTTTTATAAATAATTTTTTTCTAGTTATGTCTGGTGCTAAAATGTTTTTATTAGGTAAAATAATAAATAAAATGTATGTGCTTGTCATTTTTTTTAAAGTTTATTTATATTTCTGTTTAAATTTATTTTTATTTCAGTTTTAGTTTTAGTAAATTTAGTGCTTCATGTAAAACGTCATCTTTTTAAAGAATATATATTTTTCTGGTAATGCCAAGCTCTAAAATATTTTATTAGCTAGCTAGATAAATAAACCAACTAACAAACACATAAACAAACAAGCAAGTAAATAAATAAATATTCAGTTATTTATTCAGGTTTTCCAATATTGTTGTCGACAGTGATAATGTTTGTATTTCATCATTATTTAGGTTAACTAAAATTATTTGTAATAAATTTAACAAAAACAAACCTTGTCCTAAACTAATAACAACAAACTATAATTTTTACGTTAATTCTTGAAAATATTAGTATTTAATATTTTTTTTTAGTATCATTATTTCAGTTAACTAAAATGATTTTTAATAAATTTAACAAAAACAAACCTTGTCCTAAACTAATAACAACAAACTATAATTTTTACATGTTAATTCTTGAAAATATTAGTATATGTAGAAATGAACATTTAACCTTGATTAGAATTGGTTTCAAAAATGGTGTAGACATTTTTGATTGTTATCCCTAGTTTAAAAAAAAATGTTTTTTTTTGAAAATTTAAATGCATTTATTTTGTGCTAAGTTTACTACAAATATATTTACATATTTATGTGTTTAATAAAAATATCCTGCAATTGTACTTTT
Source organism: Labeo calbasu (assembly GCA_019740295.1). Lineage (NCBI taxonomy): Eukaryota > Metazoa > Chordata > Actinopteri > Cypriniformes > Cyprinidae > Labeo > Labeo calbasu. The sequence continues at coordinate 477 of JAHKKF010536665.1, read as the reverse complement.
GGTATACTAAACTGTTATTTTTATGTCTGCTAAACTAAGTCATAAGTGAAATGTCAACAAATATGTTAATGGATTTGAAATATACTTTGTATGAAATGAATGATTTTTAATGAAATCATGGCATATAATTTTTTACTAGAGATTTTGTCATACCTAATGCATTAAACAATGTGCTGAACCCTGTAGTAGAGTGTATAATAATTTAAGAAATGGTAAAACTGAACTACACTAATCTTCTTTGAAATGGAAATCACATAACCAACATTTTTATTGGAAAACAAAATGAAACTTTCAGAGTTCTGCTGATACATCTCTGAATCACTTCTGCCTGGGAAAATTTCTTCAGTACAGGACTTTTTTTACATTTTAGTCTGTGCATTAAATAAGAGCATTTTGAGGCGTACTTTAAGGCTTTCTCACTGTGGATTTGAACATGACACAGCTTTTCGAATGCAGTCTCCAAGCCTAGTGTTCCTC
>JAHKKF010536663.1:0-42212 GCA_019740295.1 Labeo calbasu | reverse complement strand
ACGGTACTACCGTTTAAAAAATGCAATGGCACCGCGGGTATTTTTAAGCTTTAGTATCGCGATACTACCGTAGTACCGGTATATCGTGCAACCCTACTAACTACTTGTTCTTATACTGTTGTTTTAATTGTTTTAAAAGCTTAAAAATATATATATATTTTTACATTTGACATAAAAGATAACATGATTTTAATAAAGTTGGGAAAATGCCATTACAAACATAAAAAACAAAATTCCTCCGAGTCAAATAACACCTCGTAAACGGGAAGGCTAATTTTTGATTGTTTATTCGAAGGTGCTTCTGAAATTTTGACTGTGCTCCTAAATTATTTAAGTTAGGAGCACAAGTGTGCCGTTTACATCCATGTGCCTTCTGTGTGAAAGAATTTATAGAGAGATGTAGCATGGACTGTCTTGCAAACCAACAAGACAGCATCAGAGGATGAAGTCTGGTTTAACAACCCAGCTCCAGCCACAACTACGTCTGCTGGGCCTCAGCCATAACGACACTCCTCCCCACTTTGATCCTATGGATGTAAACGGCACATCCTGCTGCGCAACTCCAGCCTCTAATGCCATCTTGTTTCCTTTATTTTCCTGCCTAAACAGCGGTGACAATGTGGACATTAACATAATTCTGTCTCCCTACCCGTGAACAACAATTTAGTTGTCAGATCCTAAAGTGCAAGGTAGGCTGAAACCGTAGCCTGTTATATTGGAAGATGTGCTGTGCTGAGCCGAGCTGAGGGGGCAGCCAATTACTACAGCAGCCCTGATCAGGAGAAAGCAACTCTCCAGTCAGGTGCATGAGGGGAAAAAAAGTACAGAATAGACAGAGGACCAAGAGAGTATAATAGATAGCCTATAGAAAGAGCTCCCACAAACAGAGAGGGAGTTAGAGAGAAATGAGGAAGTAGTGGAGGGACAGAAAAGGTTTTTCTGCTTCTGCTTGCCACCCACTCAGAAGGGAATTCTCTCATTAGAAGGGCAGGTAGGACAGAAAAAATATCACACCAGCAGGTCTTGACACAGCTGTGCCTACAGATACGGCTTGTTTCCAACTCACAACTTCTAACTGTTGGATTGTGGGAGTTGGGGGGTTTGAAGTGGGATGGGCCCCAGTCCAACACTTACTAACTGCAAACACAGAATTTCCCAAAAGACATGTTGCTGCTTTTTGCTTTTACAGATGCCTGTGGTGATCTCTTCAAACAGGGCTGTTTATTATTTCAGGGAGGACAACTACCTTCTCCAGCAGTCTGTCCACTTCACGTCAGCTGCAAAATACTGACATTTTACGTGTTATGTTACTAATTGTGTCTACTCAAGTGCTCAAATGATAAATCAACTAAATACTTTGGGGGTCCATGCCCATTATCATTTAGTTGCTGACCTATGTATGTACCAAACAACAACCAAATGTCTCCGAAATCAGTTTGGACGATATACCGCTAGATATAATAAACTGCAAGAAATTCAGCATTTGAGATTTTAGATTATCATCTCTAAAACGCTCATATGATGTTGCATCGTCACAAAATTATCATTTGCATGCATTTTTAAGCTTTGCCAGTTTAAACATTCAAGTGATTTTAAATCATTCTGAATAAATGAGAATCAATGTATATTTCATTTAGTCTTTTTTACTTGATTACTTTATTCAATTTCTGTAGTATTTTTTTTATTTCCAATAGACAGATCCACCTGAAAAACTTTAAGCACTGTTTATTTTATTTGTATCTTTGTTCAGTTGTATTTATTTCCTGTAAGATCCTTGCATTTAGAAAAGCAGGAACACCCTCTAACCACTACCAAATATTACTGTCATGAACTGAAAAGTCACTGTAAACAGTGATGTTCAGCCATTGCTGTTATGTCCAGTTACCCAAGTATTTGGATACTTGTGTGTCATATAGAAGTGCAAGGGTGTCATATAAAAGTGGACATATATTTCTGTGGGGAGAAGGTGACTGATCCTGAGATTATCTGAGATGCCATTCCTGAAGGAGACGGTTTAGGAGCTTTAACAATATCAGTCACGCCAGCTTGAGCTAGTCTCACCCTAGAGACAAGTGTGGGTCATGAAACTTGAGAGGTCTTGAAAAAAAAAAACAAATCTAAAATCAATATCATCCACAACGCAAAACTCTCTGCTCTCTCTCTCACTCTCTCTCTGTGTCTGGGTACTTCTGCAGTGAGTGACACTTGCTTTTAATTGTTGCTTCCCTCGGCAAGATCCAATGGACAGTTTATTCAACCTTCAATCTAAAAGTTATCATCAATCACGGTTTAAAATATCAATAGCACATTACATCAATTCAGGCACTTTCAAAGGCGATTACGATTATGCGGTCCTTTTTTCAGAGCTTGGTTCTAGTTGTGTCAAAATTCACAAATACATTATTGACATTTGCTTCAATATGCATCCCCCCGTAACGTGCTGTAGGCAATTGGCAGTGTCACCCTAAACGTAATGAAAACATAAGAGACTATAGCATTTCCCACTGTAGTCCACCCATAAAATCACTAAACATTAGAACAGACACTATTTGCAAAGCCATTCTCAACTGCTGTATCGATCCATTCAATAGTGATCTAATAAAGTTCTTGTGACCAAAGAGCAAGAAAACTGAGTTGAAATAATAATCAGATCGCTATTATGATGAAATATTCCACAGCTTTTATATAGCAGACATAAAATATACAGCAATAGCACACCCATAAATGTGATGAGAAGACTGGCCTTCCCTTTTTTTTGGAATGATCTGGTAAAACCCAATCTTTTTCTCCGTCATTGAATTTCTGGCTGCTCTTATTGAAGAGCCGTAGCCATTGGGCTATTTGTTAGAAGTCTGCCGTTGCACAGAACCTCTGATCCTGCTATCACAGCTCAACTGATGAACTCAATTTAAACTAAGGCCTGGTGGGGCCACAGACTTCTCAGGCAAGCTTGTGCTGTCCAGAGATTGGGCTGTCATCTAAATTTAACTCCCTGAGAAAAAAAGATGGTGCTGCTTTTAGAAGAATCAGAATAGCTTCTGTTGTTCAAGAATAAAGACCTCTGTCTAATCTCCATGCATTCACAGGGCTTTCTTTTGATTTTGTTACAAAAGTAATTCACAAAAAAAAAAAAAAAAAAAAAAAAAAATTACGCTATCATAATCTGATATACACCCTCATGTTGTTCAAAACCTGTTTGACCGACTTTCTTCCACGCAAAAACAACTTAATTCAATTGTGGAAAGTGGTTCCACGCTTTGGAAATAGGGTTTCTAAACATTTAATAAAATTGTAAACTCAAAAACTAAAATTCAAAAACACAGTCTAGCAGAAACCAGTATAAATACAATAAAATCAGACACATCAAACTAACCCAACCAAATCTTATGCAGTTAGCAAACATTAGCATGTTAAATAAAACTTTTATTTACCTTATGTGACATGGTATCAGTATATATTGGTTCTTGCACTCATTTTTCAGTAGCATACAACACATTCCACAGCCTAAGCATAGGCTCTCTTCACCACAGTGGTAATCCCACAAAACACCAACCAACAACTCTTCTAAATCCCAATATAACAAAACATTCAACAGAAAAAAACCAAGTCTGTCCCTTTTCTCACATTGCTACAAAAAAAAACACATAAAATAGCACTTAATTTCAGCAATAATTCTCCCTATTCAGCTCCTTGCAAAGCATGCTGGGAGATGGAAATCCCCAGCCTAGTTTTAGCAGTGCTATGTTAATGCTAGGGAAAAAAGATTAATCCCAAATCGATTAACTAAACTTCTGTTTTACAAATGTAAATGGATTGCACGCAATTCAGTTAGTTTCCTAAAATTTCATAAAAGCTCGTTTTAATCAAGTACACTGAGAAAGCAGATGTTAATGGATGCTAATGGCAGGTGTAATGTGGCTCATACAAATGACATGAGGGTGAGTAGAGTCCCATGAAATATCTTTTATTTTTTACCCAAGTTACATTTAAATTTTTCTGTATTATATGTTTCTGGAATCTGGTTTCATTTAATTTGAAAAATAAAAAGAGTGTCTCTACGCTTACTTTTCTTTTTTATCACAAGTGCTTTTCCAACTTTATTAAAAGTATGGCACCTTTCATGTCAAATTTTTAAAAAGTTATATTTTATAAGCTTTTTAAAATTTCTAATTAAAACAAAAGAATAAGAACAAGCAGAATAAGAATAAGTTACGAATCAAATTAAATCAGTATTGACAAAGTGCTTGTAGGTGTATTTTAATATGTTTAATGAGGATCAGAAGGTGGCACTGAGTGCAATCAAATTCATAAATTTATGTTGAGATTAATGTTTTAAATTATAAAATTATAAAATTATAATATTAACTGCCAGCAGGTGGCGGCAAGTCACTGATTTAATTACTGAATCATTCATTCATTTGATTCGTTCGAACAGCTGATTCATTCAGGAATAAAGCAAGTGACTCTCTTTATGAATGGGAAATTGAATCATTGACTCACTAGATTAGTTTAAAAATGCACATTCATTCATAAACAAAATGCAAAACTCAGCTGTGACTTGTTTCAAACTATTTTTGACGACGAAATACAGCAAAATCAGGCATTAGTATTATAATCAGACAATGTAAGTCATTTAATATTAACTTCTTGTTTACCTGTTGTATTAAATGAATATCTCATTTACAAACTCCCTTAAAAATCATTAAAAGCTGTCACTTTTCTTAGATTATTGCGATCTCACAATGTTCCATTGTAATCATCGAAGCTCTCTACACTGCACAATAAATCTCTTATTTACACTCTCTCTACACTTTGTTTATGAATTTTTCATGAGATATGTCTGTAATACATTGCTCAACATTGCAAAAACACATAGAAACCTTTGAAGCTCCCCTCAGCACAAATAGCATAGCATAGAATTTTAATTTAATTTTCCCTTCATCAAATTTTTATTTAATTTAAAAAGTTAAATAATAGCATTCTAAAATTTTACTATGCCATATCATGATTGAATTTGATTAATGGCCAGGGATTCATTTATTTTGTCTTTGAAATTCGTATACTACTATTTTTTGTCTACTTTTCACAGAAATCACAGGCCCCAAAGTGACTACATTCTGAGAGAAACATGGGTTTTAGGAAAATCACGTACCATGTTTGTTATTGAATATTCTAAAGCTATGTAACAACCAGTGTGAACAAATGTTAAGAGCCCTGCTGGGCAATTTGTTTAGATGTAGCTTCTAAAACATTATGGATGAAGAGGAGACAAGCATACAACGCTTAAAGTACAAGCGACAGGCATGTGTGCACAAGGCCCCCAAGCAAATACTAGACAGCTGTTAGAAAAGCCAAGCTGAATTACCACAGACATACAATGAATTAATATGGATAAAAACTGTTTCACAGACTTCTCACTTCCTCCATTTACATATGACTAATATTCCACTCACTAACTCTCAGGTGAATTAGTTTATCTAATCTAAGAGACAGAATCACCACATGAAATCATAAACATCTTTGAAAGCACCACATCAATAAATCAATGACTCAAAATAAACCATCAATTTTCTTAAACGGATGTCAAACTAGGGACAAATGATTACCTGGAACAAGGCCCAACGCTAAGTCACAATTACCACCTGACTGAGAGTACTTGTACATTGTAAGAAGCCAGACCTTGCTATTATCTTGAAAAGAAATAAAGAAGCATGGATTGAAGCATAATAGCAAAAGCCCTCTGAACCAGCATAATGTTGACTAAATCATATGCTACCGTTCAGTGGCAATCAGTTACACTTAAGCATGATAGTTGTGAGAAGAAGTAAGAAAATGATTCTTGGCACGACCGACTGTGAGTGACTGAACATCTCTTGAGGGCATAATAAAGAGAACCACATCTTAAACCTTTTAGACCTGGCGTCCATTACTATGAATGTGCATGTGACTCTGCTTTAGATCTTGTCGATGAAAGGTTGTATGTTTAACGGCTAATCAAATAGCAATATCGACCTTCATATTTTTATTTTAGAAAAATAAAGCACATTGATGACAGACATAATGGCACTTTAGCCAAAGTGCAAAAGTAATGGACCTTTAAAACTTTTTATATTACCAGGCATCTCATAACAGTTTGATAGATTTATTGTAAGATTAAACTGATTTGTATGTGTAAGTCCTATTTCAACTGAAGCTTTACAACTTTGGCCATTAAATATTCTTTTTTTTCCATCCAAAAATTTGGATCTAAATGCTTTGAGCTTTTTTACTGTGTTGTTGTGAATGGACAATTAATCAGTGCCATCTCTTTAAATCTGCATTACATACTTTCTTTTCCAAGCTTTGCTCTTTGAAAAATCAATGCTTGATTAATTGCAAAAACCTAGTCTTTGCTGAGCAAAAGGATGACGGTGTCTAAATTAAGGAGCACAAACAACATCATATCAGCATCTCTCTTTCACCTGATTATGTTCTTGTTCAACTTTTTGATGTATTAGAAAGCACTAATATTGTCTGTAAGAGGACAGACAACAAAGTGAGCTCATATTAGAACCATAATGTGTTATAAGGAACACATTAATAATGTGAACCAGCCATATGTATGGACAAACTGTCTGCCTTCTCTGAATGCTGCTAGTATACGGCCATAAGAAATACTGAGACACTTTCTATTTTTCAATATTTGCCCTGAATCCTCAGACTAGACATACTACGCAGCAATGTTCAGCTGTGTCTGCCCATAGTGCTGTTTGTCAGGCTGGTTATAGCCAGTGTGACAAATCACCAGCAGGCAGCCTTGTTAAAACACTGATGTGGTTTAATGGGTGATGTCCGAGACTTGGGTACATCTGATGAGCTCTCAGCAGACATTAGTGACCAGCCATATCCACTAGAGCGATCACAATTCTGGCTCAAGTTTGCCTGTTTAGTCATTCTTTTTCACATAGTGAAACTAAATCTAGATTATGCCGCCTATTTGGTTCTACGCTGACTAAATCATTACGAGCATCTCATCTAAAGGTTGTCAGCATTCAGATACAGTAGGAGGCTGGCCCGAATCCACAAAGCCCAAAACAGTGACTTAATTCAGCTACCAAAGTGCCTGCAACAAACTGAAGAGAAAAACGAGCCTTCTTATGTATTTTCAGCCTCAGCCAAGCTCACCCATCCATGAAAATCCCATCTCAGGGAGAGAGGAGGTGAAGACCTGCAAGCACACACACACATTCACTCGCACACAGCAGACAGTAAAGGACACGCCGCCAGATCCTCACTAAAGCCCTTTATCCTTATCATAACTACTCCCACAATTACTCACATGAGTGGTTTACCTGTTTCCGCCAAGCCATGCTGCATTTTTACTGTCCTAGTGATACGAAAACCTCTCGGCACCAAACATTAACTGGGCCGCTACAGACAGACACACACAACGGTTACATCATGCTGGAGCATGAGAGTGTGAGATGCAATACTTAAAAGCTCAGACAGATACACAAGGCGGCATGCTCACATATATACACACACCATCTGAAAGAATATCAACATGACTGCAAACAGCCGCTTCTGCCGTTTACTTTACATCTCTGGGCATGTTCATTAAAATCTTTGAGCTTTGAAATGGCAAGGACTCACTCAATGGCATAATGAGCAGACAGCATAACAAGAAGATGAGGCTGATTTAACTCCACTTACAAATTTACACAAAAAATGAACGGGCTTAATTACACAGATCAACTAAGTGTTCAGAGGTGCCAAGAGAAAAGATACACTGCCTATTAAACATGAGAACAGTGCCACTTTTAGGGTAACCAGGGCTTCACAACACACCAAGCCATATTAACATGTACATGATTCCACAACAAATGCTTTATGCTTAAAGTCCAACATAAAATATGCATGTTTTATACTCTAAGGGGAAATGTGTCTAGTAGTGTTGACAAATCATTTCAACAAATAGTAGAGCTCAGTCTTGCTGTGCTATTGGATGGATGTTTTTCCAAAGGTCGACTCCAGCATTTGGAGCACAAGGGCTACATACACACCGCAGCTAAATTTGGTTGTCAGTTCACCTTTCAGTGCTTAAATCTGTTCTGTACACACAGAGTTCAGTAGTTTATGGGAGTAACAACTGCATTCTACAACAGATTTAAATCCTGAAAAATTCGGGTAGCGACGACCGCTTTTACAAAAATCCTACGCAGTGCATATGGAACTATACTAAACAACTATTATTAATGACATATTTAAACATTTATCAGAGTTGTGTCTCTCTTCTGTATGTCCCATGCAAGAAATTACATTAAAAGGGGTATGTCTTGAGTCATTCTAGGTGCCAAATCTTGCCAGAAAAGAAAGTAAACAAGAACAAGTCCATAATAAACGTAAATAAATCTAAATACTTTATCCTGTAAATAAGACCAAAATGTTTACGACCTGAACTTGGCTACTTTATTAATTTCTATAAATCGAATAGCTTTATGAGCCCAAACAACAAGCCTAAAGACACTTACAATAAGTGGACATGGCAACACTTCAAGAGCACGCTCTGTGAAACAGCCTTCCCATCATAAACAAAACATGATGGCTCTGTCAACAATAGGGATGTAACTATTTCAAAATCTCATTATACGATAATATCTCAATATGAAGTCCATGATACAATATTAATTACGATATTTACCAAAAAAGAAAAATGAAGATTTGAGAAAAAATTACATTTTGTCAGTTTTATCTAAAGCACTTTGAGAGTTAAAAATTAAGAGCTCCAACCCATGTTCTTAACTAAGAAAACTTAGAGAATTGACTCTACTGACTTGTACCTGAACTTTAAAGGGGACTCAACCCTTTTCTTACTTGTGATACTGTCTCAATCTAAATTACATTTGCACTGGTGTTTTAGGAAGACCTTTTTTGTTAGAATAACAAGTTTAAATATATTTTTAAAACTAATTTTTTTGCCCGGAAAACCTATCGTTTCATATCATTATGTGACCACAATGATATTAAGACAGTTTTGCTATTGCGATACCACGATATTGGCAATACCGTTACATCCCTAGTTGACAGTGGTTTACTTAAAGTCACCAAACCCAGCAATTCTTTGGTCACTGTAATATTACTTTTGTCAAAAATAGTGAGATGGCAGGATGTTATGTTTACCACGGTGTCAATCATGGAAATATCACAGTCAGTTCTGTTCCATACACACACAAAATGATAATTTATGGGATTCACTCCCATATGTGACCCTGGACCACAAAACCAGTCATAAGGGTCCATTTTTTGAAACTGAGATTTATACATCATCTGAAAGCTGAATAAATAAGGTTTCCATTGATGTATGCAAAAACATCAAAATATTAAGAAAATTGCCTTTAAAGTTGTCCAGATGAAGTTCTTAGTCGTGTATATTACTAATCAAAAATTAGGTTTATCTTAACGGAACATGATCTTTACTTAATATCCTACTGATTTTTGCCATAAAAGAAAAATTGAAAATTTTGCTACAAATATACCCGTGCTACTTATGACTGGTTTTGTGGTCCAGGGTCACATATTTAAATGCGGTTGTCACTCAAGCTTTACAGCATGTACATAACCAAGGTGTGCCCGATCTTACCCACCCACTGTCACTTTCAGTTACTAACAACACATCTAATATCGACAACATACCCCCGTCAAAGCACCGGCTCGTCAATCATCACAGAAAGTCCCAACATGAAGTCCCAAGGGAGGAGAGGACGACAAATGAAATCAAGAGGTAAATAAATGAATCGATGGATGAATAATAGATTAGGCAGCAAGTGGCCCCTTCGAGCAATGCCACGAATGCAATATTAATAAGCAGCTCTTACTGTTCGTCTCTGTGTCATCACTGACACTCTTAGGAGGAGCATGAGCCGAATAACACACAGCTGATCTGTACATTCGATCCGGATTACGGATTTTCTTCAGTCCTTCAGGAAGCAAAGAGAGAGTGGAGAAGAAAAAAAAGAATTCTGGGAAAAGTACACATTCCCGGATGTACAACTTTGTTTTAGTCTTTATTTCCCCCATGCACATAGCAGGAACTTACAAGAATGTTTACCAGGGTCAGCAGTGTCACGTCTGCCAAACCCCAGTCTCCCTCCCATCAGCAAGCCCATGCATCCCAAATGTGTCCATCTCCATGCTGAAGAACACCTCTCCCAAACAATATGCACCGTTCGGCCTCAGAGTTCAGCGTGCCTATTTGCTTCTCCCCCTTTTTTTATCAAGCGCATTCAGGGGTGCATTTAAAGGGATTACTTTGGCCTAAGGTGCTGCCTTGTGGGGAGAAAATGCAGTTTCATTTGCAGGCAGGGGTATGGACGAGGAATGTAAAAGCACTCGCTTTCCTTGTAACCTGAGACCGCATGCACATTTTCATTAACTGTAACAAAGTATCATAGATAGCTCCAGCTGTTAAGAAGTGTTACACTGCCAAGAGAGAAAACAATCTAGACCACTGTATATACAGTAATAATGCTAACTGTCCAATGCTAACTGGTTTGTTCAAAATTACCTGACATGCTGAGCGTGTCTGCCGGTTTTTCTTGTTGTTTTTTTTTCACTTTTCACCTCAGTCTTACTGATAAATCTGTAGGTGCTGAAATAAAGAGTCAAGAAACAGCCCCTAACAGGTAGCAATGAGGGCAGCAATCAAATTCATTGTGGTCCCAGGGCTGTTTGGTGAGGCTCAATTTTAGTAAGCTACACCAATCGATGAAGTTAATGTGTGTTTCTGTGTGAGGCAGGTAGGGAAGGAGCGAGACAAGCCGAAAGGATCTGTCAAGACTCCCCAGGAAGAAGTGGCATCTTCATCTATCCCTGCCATTCACTAATTCAGTTAAAAAAAAATAAAAATCTCAAAGCATATTCTTAAACTAAGAACTGTGGAAAATGACTACGCATAGATTTAGTTAATTTTCTGGCTCAATATGTCATAATCCCTCTTCGGAGAGCTTGTATCGTTCAGTTGTTGTGATAAAAAGCACAGTAGTCTCTTAAGGAACCACCAAATTTAAATAGATATGTATAGAAATACATCACCGAATTTATGTTTATACCCACAGTTTGCTCAAAACTTAAAATAATCTGTTAGAGAGTAAATGAATTTTTTGTTTGCTTGTTTTGGGTGAACTGTCCCTTTAAATGTACAGTTCTCTTGCACATCTCAATCCACCGTTGCCACCTTCCATAGGTACAGCCCCAGTTCCTGGCCATCTAAAAAGTGAGCTAGGTCATATCAGGAGACAGAAGAACTCTATGGGGTGCGTGAGACATTAACCATGTTTTCATAGCAGCCTCCAGCTAAGAACAGCCTGTCCTTATGTGCAAAAATCCCTGCCAAATAATAAGGCCCTGGAGAACCGTGCTCTATGCAAACATTTTAAATGCTTCAAGGACAAAAGGTTAAACTACAGGCAACAATCAGTGCTAAAATGAATGGCGTGCAACACGTATACTGGCAAACTACATGCTGAAAGTGTGTAGGCCTACAAATTAAATATAACACACTGCCAGCTATATGGGACTCTGAATTTAGTTGTAGCTATACGGTGCAGAGAACTCTATATTAATATGGAGGTGTGGAACACTAGCTCCTCCCCCATACATTGACCTGACAAGCATGACAAAAATAACCAAGCCTGTTCTGCAATGGGAGTCACAAGTTGGGGTTTCTAAAAAGCTCTTGGCTACTGAGATGCATTGGCAGGAAACAGGCCAGTCGGAGACACGTTTCAAGGCTGGTTGTGTTTGTTTGCATCTGAAATGCACACGCAGACATGCAGAGATTGACAAACACATGCACACACCCACAATCACACACATACACGCACAGAGAGAGCTAGTTTAGGTAGTTAGCCTCAGTGCTGTTTTGAAAACAAACGCAGATTTATATTTATGGTAATGCTCGTATTCTTAGCTGACACAGTGTTAAAAATATAACAGGGAACCGTTAGGAAGCTCAATACCACCCCCTTGTGGATTTCTATATGTCCAGATCCTAAGGTTTGGTCTGAAGTCATGTTTTAATGTCAGTTTATATTAGGATAATTTATTCTGTCTATAGTTTGTCAACATGCATAATTTACTACACAAAAGTGAGGTTTTATGATCAAACGTATCATTCACCTAAGCTATTTAGCATCACGAAAATGGACAATTTATCATCACACCATGATTTACAAACTCATTTTGCTGTCTTCCCCTAGAGGCTAGTTTGCTAACTATCAAAAACGATTATAGACTGTATTTTTGTTTTAGCCAATCGTATTTTTAAGACATGTTTTCATGATTTGCCCAAATAAAGTTTCTTTTAACTCAATGTCGCCACCTTGTGGTTCATAAGCCATTATTTGCTTTGATCTCACACTGAAGGTGAATTACAAACAAAAAAATCCTCGCAACTAATGACTACGTTGCCAAAACCTAGTTGTTTATACGTTTTATATACAAGGAAATATATCATACGAGAGTGGTGGCAGCTTAACGCAACTGTTCAAAACGTAATTCTTGTCAGAGCTTCAATAATACTGAAGCAACATAGCAGATTACGTCTGAAAATAACAATTAGTCTTTTTTTAGCCAAATTTAGCAGCGACATACTGTAGACATGCATTATATTCAATTGTATTAGAGTGTCTCTGAGTGAAACCAACTCTTTTTGCCTTATTCAAGAGACAAATCTGAAAAGTATTCAAAACAGTTATGTAAAATCTTCAATAACACCTCTTCTTTCTTCCTGACGTAAGAATAAAATTAATTTTGCGTTTGGACGCCACATTCCATTGGTTGTATAAAGGTCCTGATCTGGAAATATCAGACTCCTTGGTTATACAAGAATCTAGTTCATAGATTTAAACTCCTGTTTATGTGTATCTGACGTAAAGGGGGCAAACTGGTATGGAAGAATGTGTCCTTGAAGCAAATTTGAAAGTGAAATTTCTTTGACCACATATGACAAAACCGCTAAAAAGAAGGTCAGTTGGAGTCTATGGACGCGTGAAAGTGACTGACAGAAAAAAATCTACTATTAAACAAGCTTACCAGCAGTATTTTTTACGACTCCTGGCTGTAAGGTAGTTTTAGGTCAAACTACGGTCTTCAGAACTCTATCCCCGCCAACTCAGAAACAATTTACGCAACCGAGGAAGCTTGGTAAATCGAAAAAAGAAGTTAGAAATCGACAGTCGTTGCGGCTCACAAGTTTTGCTTTGAGCGCGACCGTTAGGCTGAAGCAAACGGAGCGCGAGACGGATTTTTGAATTTTTAGAGGCGGTCGCGCTTTCGCTCCGGCTTGTTTTTAAATATATGTGATGCACGCTGCTGGCTAGCTACCGATGCTGGCTAGGGTGATGTGATGTGATGTCTCCGTGCTGGAATAACGAGTGTGTGAGGATAAACACAGAGGCTTTACAATCCCAAAAGCTCCTCGCTTCTCAACTGGCGGCTCTTCCCTGCCTGCCTCCAAATTTTTCCCCTCGCACACTCTTGTCGTACAAGTAAAAAATATCCCCGATGTTTCTGACTTACCTTCCGGCTTGTTTTCGGCAGCCATTTCCCCTCCGCGCGCCACATCCTCCTCCTCCTCTTCACGAGCGTTGGGTACCACGCGCGTTCACGCCGAGGACAGCAGCACGAGAAGGGACTGGCGAGGCAGAGGCAAGTCCAACCACAGCGCACTCACGATTGGCTGTCGAACTATGACTGACCATGTTGTTCTAAAATGGCTTGCGAGAGCAAGGCAAATATCCTCCCCTTCAAAGTGGCTCTGAGAACCATTGGGTAAAGCGTGATGTGTAGATACACCTTAAGAAGTACCGAACCAATCCAAAGTGAGCGCTCTTGAGACGTTCGAGTGCAAACGAAAAGGCGATGCAAATGTTTCAAGTTGCTAAATTCAAAGGCAGAAAACGTGTTTTTCAGAGCTTTTGCTTTACATTTCATTCGTAAGCAATTCTGGACAAGTTATTTGTACGTTATGTACAAGTTTTTCATTTTATGTTGTAGCTGTGCTACCAATGCACTGTAAACATTTTTACTGCTCAGAGCGAAAACGTTCGACCACTTTGAATTGAATTAGTAGTGAATGAAATCGCGTTGGCAACAATGACAATTTTGAAAACATTTTTCAAACCTAAGCCACCTACGTTAAAACACACAAAACTGCTTCTTATGTTGTTAAACCAGTGTACGCCATTGAGATAAATACATAGCGATTCATAGATTAACCTTGAAGATGAAGCAACGTTTGGGCTGAATGCACTGAAGTGCTGCGCCATGGTGCTGAACGGACAGCTCCAGGTGGCAGCAGCGTTCTACTGTCACAGTGCGCTTCTACGAAAAATGTAGCACCCAGACCTCCAAAATGTCTTATGGCTCACTAAAAGTATCCGGAAAGTATCCTACACTGCTGAGCCTACGAGAGAAATAGTTTCTGACAGCCTAGTCCAATAGTATATGCATGATGCTGTGGTTCTGGGTCCCATCTGAATTGCCTAGAAAACCACAAAACTGCGTTTAGGACTATGGAAGTGGCATTATACCCGAGCTGATTAATTATTCGTTAGATTAAGCATTCGTTAATTGCGTCGAGCATATAGATAATGGCTTAAATGCCTCTCTGCCCGCAGCGAATACCCGCCATGAAATGTTATCATTAAAGCGTCATCTTTATTGCTTGCAGTTGCTTGATAACACGAGTTCTTTCCAAATCCTTATCTGTTCATTTTCGAGGTGAAAAATCTTGGATTGTTGAATAAAATATTCTAAATGACCCGTGGAGAAAACAGTCGGGCCAGTCTATCAGATGAAACATCTGGTAATGGAATAAACACAACATTGTGACTCATAAACAAAATATTTGTGGACTGAATAAATCAAGTTCTATGTATATACAGCAAAGGTTTAATTTAAGATCAGAACGTGTTCAGAAGGCTAATAATAATAATACATGAAGCTCTTGAAAAATGTTGGTATGCTACAGCTTTTGAGGCATCTGAATTCTCTAAGGGAGTGAAAATTATACTACAGCACAATTCCTCATGGAACATCTGCAATCTATTCTTGCCAGGATCACACATGGCATCACACAGAGGTCCTCACAGACTATCTACTCGTTACTTCATTCTCATTACATCATAACAACATCTTTTTTTCCATCTATTTAACTTGTCACAATCATTTCTACTCGATTTTATGAGTTTTGGGAATTGATTTTATTCATCGGTAATTAAAAACGAAGTGGACTTATTAAATGATTCCACACATACTGACATGGCACTGATTTATTATTAGATTTTTTTTTTTTTTCCCAAACACTAATGGAACTCAGCTTGGGTCTGACGTCAACTACAGCCCATTAACTAACTGAATGTTAATTAAGGCCAAAAGAGGGCGCCGGTTGACTTTTAAAACGAAATAAAGTAAATTAAACCAGAATGTTGGATAAATTAAAATGTCTATAATGAAAAAAGTCTGCTAGAAATGTATTTATTCTTTTTAGATAGTCTTTTTGGATGTTTTGGAAAGACGCACCTGCATTTCCATCACATGTAAAATTATTTAATTCATTTATATGCACTTCATGCTATCAGAAGTCTAACACATCACAGACACAGACAACACATAACAGAGAAAACACATCGCAAACAAAGCGCTTGTCCGAATACTCACATTTGGCCACTTGAGAGCATGGGCAAGCGATAAGAAGAAAGCAGGAAAGACTGTCCCTGGTCTGAAAAATGCCAAAGCTCGGCTACTTTAACACACGCTAAATCTAGACTGCCTCTAATACCGCCTCAGAGCGATATTTGAGGACAGTACCAATTAATTCATCGTATTTGAGAACTCATGTCCCAGGAAAACGCGTAATGTCAAAGAAAACTTTCTAGTAGACCTAAGTTAAATTAATAAATATTACATAGCTATGATCAGAGCTGGGTAGATTGCTCACAATTTGTAATCCGTTACTGATTCCAAATTACATGACAAAAATCGTAGTTAGTAACATAATACATTACGCATTTTAGGTAATATAATGAGACTGCCTTTTATCACTTTTAGATACTTTTGACCTAACTTGGTTATCACATTCAGTGTTCGGGGTAACACTTGAGTCACGTAATCAGATTACTTTTTTAAAGTAACTATAGAGGAACGCATTCCTTTTAAATTCACAATAAGTCACTTTTTCAAATAAGTAACACACTTTGTTTTCTCATTTATTCATTGACATCCCTCCTGTCCCCATGTTGAGGGAAACTGGGAGTGAGGTGCAGAGACAGAGCCACTTCCATCAGCCCGAGGCTTATTTATTTCACTTTTGATGTGAAAGGGTCTTTACAGTTGCCAGAAATATAACTTTTGGGTTTTTGGTTAGTAATAAACAAATAAGCAAACCCAGCTCAGGTGACCTAAAGTAACGCAAAAGTAACGCAACGCATTACGCATTAAGAGTAACTAAGTAACGGAATTAGTTACTTTTTTATGGAGTAACTCCGCATTGTAATGCATTACCTTTGAAAGTAACTTTTCCCAAAACTGGTCACATTGATTTAAATAGGATAATATTGTACTATATTGACAAATACAAAGAATAAGAAAATGTATTCCATTTGTTGCTACTAACAATATTAAATGCATTTAACATTATATTACATCGAGTCTTCCCCAAACTGGTGTTTGTGAAAGAATTGAAGGGAGTTTATGAGTTTACTGAAAAACTAATAATTCATTAAATCATAAAAAAAATGTTAAATTCAAATAAATTCTTTTAAAATCAGCCAAAATAAAAAGCTTACTAAAAAAATATAACATTTTATTTGTTTGCATGTATGTCATGTGATCATAACCAACCTTAGAGAACCAATGAACATGCAAATATGAAAATCTGAGGGGTACTTCAAGTAAATATATTAGGTAACAGAGGATCAGATGACAAAAAAGTTTGTGAATTTGTGCATTTTAATGTGTTTGAAAGACAAAAGCCTTCCAAAAACACAGAAATGCCTACAGAGTGATAATTCAAATAAAAAAATAAATATGTTCATCAGTAGTTGATGTAATGTTAAAACACTTCTTAAACCTGAAATGATTTTTGTAAATCAGTGATCAAATGCCACCTGACTGGTCTTTGTGTGAATGTCCACAACACTTTGTTATTGTATATAAGCAGTAGGCTATTTTAGAATGGAAAATTTAAAAGACAAACAAGAGGAATTAGGGAGAATCAATATATTATGAATAATTCGTTGCTATTGTGTACATATGTAATCATGTAATCCACAAAAAAGTAACTGTAGTCTGATTACAAGTATTTTAAAATGTAATTTAATCTAATTACAAGTACCTAATTTTTGGAATCTGATTATGTAATCCAGATTACATGTAATCAGTTATTACCCAGTAATCTGATCGGATTTTGCCCATTGGATTGGATCAAATCTTGAAATGGGTTGTTTAAAAGAAAAAAAAGGATTCTGAATTCGGATTAGAACACAAAATAGAATCTTGATTTTGATCTGGATTAAATCCTCAATTTGTGTTGTTCAAAACATTTTAGTAAACTTGGGATACTTTCAATTCTAAAAAAGGTGGATTTCAGGAACAAAAATGTAAAAAAAAAAAAAAAAAAAAACTTTAAAACTGGTCCAAAAAATATGAAATATAGAATGTAATATATCAATAATTTTGTATTTATTTGACAGGGTTTTTTTTCTTTATCAATGATTGTAAACTACATTGTCACAATCATTAGAGATGGACCAGTCAGAAGTAGATATTTGTGTAAATGCAATGCAAAACTAGAATGCAAAACATTGCCATTTTTCCCCATCTCTCTCTCTCCAGCTAATCAAGGTCTTCAGGATTACAAGAAACTTCCAAGCAGGTGTAATTTGGAGCTGGTTGGAGCTAAACTCTGCAGAGCTGTGACCCTCCAGGAATTGAGTTTGAGATCACTAGTATACATACCTATTAGGACAGGCCCAAAAGAACTCACCCCTACATCTTCATGGTCAGTGTTTCCTCCCATCCTAGGGGTGGCGCTGAAGACCTTTCCGCGCTCCGACTCTGCACACCAAAAATCAGCGTAGTTTGATCTGGCGCTGGGGCGGGGATGAAAGGTGGTAAATATGGCGGCGGCCTTGGAGGAAGATGAAATCGACAATGATGACTATTATTCTCTGTTAAACGTCCGCAGAGAGGTATGACATATTGTTATTAACAGAGAAGATTACGGTGAGACAGCCGCAAGTGAATAATAAGTGTTGACGCTTTAGGTGTCGTGCTTTTAAACAGGATCCGACAGCATGTCGTTAAGCTGTGGCTCAGTCAGCACACCGTGACCCTTACTTATCATTGTCTTCATGCAGAAATTTGACTGCATGGTCACTAATAGAGCTGATGCATATAATATATAAATGTCTTCTGTTCTCTTTAGACTTAAACGGGAAGAACCGAGTTTAAACAATAACTAAGTGATTCTTTTTAGCGTTTCTCAACTCTAAAAGTGAAAGTGTTAACTTAAATTAAGAAAACTCCACAGATTATAATGAAAACATCCATTAAACAACATAGTTTTGTTTTTGCCAGCTGTTTTAAAGAATAACTCACGTGAAAATGATAAATCTTTTACCATTTACTCGGAACCTGTAAAACTTTCTTCTGTGGAGATGTTATGAAGAATGTTAGGGACTGAAAGCCATTTTTTGTATACAATGTAATCAGATGGTAACTTTGACGTTTTCGCTTTGTCAAACTTATTGGAACGGAACAAAAAGTCTTTACATTTTTGAACTAACTTACTTTAATGTGTTCAAAGAAGTATTGAAAGGATTTTCATTTGTGTTGATTACAACTTTTGAACTTGTTTTTGGACTTGCTTGAAGGTAATGTTATGTCCTCCCAAGAGCAATGCTGTATTTTAGGTTTATGATGAATGATTTTTTTTTAAACTTTATATCCAGGCCACACAGGATGAGCTCAAGGCTTCATATCGCCGTCTTTGCATGCTCTACCACCCAGATAAGCACAGAGATCCAGAGCTTAAGAGGCAGGCAGAGCAACTTTTTAACTTGGTTCACCAGGCATATGAAGGTACAATGTTTTTGCACACTCAGACTTTTAAAGCCTTTGACAATGCAAGCCACCTTTGTTGTGTCATGTCTCTGTTTTTACTGTCAAGGAAGTGTTTTGTTGTGTCTGAAAGGGATAGTCCACCCAAAATGTAATATTTTACCATCATTTACACACTCATGTTGTTCCAATCCTTCATGCATTTTCTTCTTCTACTGAACACAGTAGAACAAATATTTTGAAGAATGTTGATAACCAAAGCATTTCAGTTCAGCTATGTCTTCCATTGTATTTTTTAACCATTCAAATGGAAGTCAGTGAAAACTGAAAGTGTTTAGTTACCAACATTCTTCACAATATCTTCTAGAAAGTCATACAGGTTTGGAACGACCCTGAGAAATTCATACAGTTTTGGGGTGAACTGTCACTGTTTTGGTGAACAAACAGCTTCTCTTTACTAAAAGCAAGTTTTTAATACCAAGTCCTGAATATTTAATGGTTGTGATTTATGTTCTTTTGCAGTACTAAGTGACCCACAATCTAGAGCAATCTATGATATATATGGGAAGAGAGGGCTGGATGTGGAAGGATGGGAGGTAAGTTGAAGATTCAGAAGACTAAAAAATCCTTTAGCATTCGTTCCATTGTTCCATAACATTTCAAGCAAATCGTTTTCCCTGTGGGCTTTTGTGTCATCTTTTTTGTGCTCTCTACAATAATGATGTCTAGGTTGTGGAGAGGAAAAGAACGCCAGCAGAGATCCGTGAAGAGTACGAGCGACTTCAAAGAGAGAGAGACGAGAGAAGACTACAGCAAAGGACCAACCCTAAGGTTTGACCTAATGCCTTCAAAGCAGCAGCAGCAGCTGTCATTATTAATACAGGTCTCGCTGATTGTTCCTTGTCTCGCTCAGGGGACAATAAGTGTGGGTATTGATGCGACAGACCTCTTTGATCACTATGAGGAGGATTATGAAGAGATCTCTAGCAGTGGTGGCGGCCTACCGCACATTGAGATCAACAAGATGCACATATCCCAGTCAATAGAGGTACGGTCTTTGCGTCATGTTGCTTCTAACGTATACTGTTGTAGATACATTACTGTTCAGAAGAATGAATCAGTAAGATATTTGTGTTTATTATGAAAGACAAATACCTTTAGTCAGGAAGAATGCAAGTTAAAACAATAAAGATTTGTAATGTTACAAAAGATTTCTGTATCAAGTAAGTGCTGGGTCATTCTGTGTTAACTCAACCAATTGAGCCGGGGCTTAAATTTTGGAATTTGCTAATATTTTTTCTGAAGAAAGGTAGATGTGTATAGTGAGCCAAAATATTAAATGTAATGGATGAATATTTACTGAGTAATCCACTATTTTGTAGAGGGGAGTCAAAATGGCTGTTTATATCTGAGATTCAGACCCAAATTTAAAGGGGGTTAAAAATGACTTCAGAAAGATGGTAGCATCATAATACTATTTCTACCCAGAGATAGGTTAGTAAAATTTGTTGACTTTAGCCGTCTTTGTTCCATTATGTGCCGATGATGACCATTTAAAAATGGGGAAACAGCACTTTTCAAGTTTATATCCAAAGTTTGCATGCCTGTCACTCAAAAAGTGTTAAAGATATCTTAATGCCCTATAAATATTGGGTCTTAAGAAACTTTCCTTTAGGCATTGTCATTTTTAGAGCCCTGTGTAGTTCGGTTCCAGAGATACTGGAATTTCAGTACGGCTTCAAGAGTAAATCATTAAATTGTACACATTTTCAGTGGTCAAAAACCAAATGTGGGTCACTTTGCAAAAACTTCTTTTCTTTTCTTTTAAAGAGGAATGTCTGAAGAACAAATAATGTTGAAACTAGAGATGTATCTCGTTTTCATCTGTCAAGACAACTGCATTGGACATACCTGTCTGAGTGCCATAAATATTTTTTTTCCAAAGTTTGCATGCCTGTAATTATTAAGATATCGCTAAAGATAATCTTAATTTTTCAAGGCTCTACATCATTCAGTCCCAGAGGTATGGGCACTTCAATGAGGCTTCATGTCCTGCTGTTCTTTTGAGCTTTCTGTTCTTCCAAGAATACCTGAAAAAATGTATCATGTTTCCACAAAATATTAAGCAGTACAACTGTTTTTTCTTATGATAAGAACTGCTGATCATATAACATTTTTAGCAATAAATCAGCGTATTAGAATGATTTCTGAGGGATCCTGTGAAACTGGATTAATGGCTGCTGAAAATTCAGCTTGTTCATCACAAAAATAAATGAATTATAGTTTACAATATATAAAAAAAATTCTCATATTTCACAGTATTACTCGTTTCACTGTATTTTGTTTAAATTCAACTTTGTTGAGCATGAGACCTCTTTCAAAAAATGTAATAACTCCAGTCTGTTATGAAATTATGAATTATGTGTTTACATATAAATATGTTTCCTGTGTATAGGTCAGTTAGGTCAGTGACGTTATGCTTTTATACACATGTTGTTTGTATTTGTTTGAAACACTTTTTATTCTAAAAATGTGTTTTGTGGTAAATATACAGAATTAATAACATATATTGATTTTTAATCCATTAAATTCAAACTTGGGTCCCACTTTATATTAGGTGGCATTACCTACTGTGTACTTACTGTGTTCACATTGTATTGCAAAACACTTTTGCTGTAATTGAGGTGGGATACAGGTAAGGTTAGGGACAGGTTTGGTGGTATGGGTAATTTTAAAGATGGGTTAAGGTATAAAGGATGGGTCAACAGTGTAACTCTAAATGTAATTACAGAAATTACTTACAGATGTAATTGCATGCAGGTATTTTTATAATACAAGTACAATGTAAAAACATGTATGTATATCATAAGTGCATCGTGTCAAATGATTAATTTAAATGTAAGTACATAGTAGTTAAGGCCACCTAAAATAAGGTGGGACCCAAACTTGAAAATGAAAGTTTTTCATTTCGCAATTTCTTTTATTTTCAAAATTTTTTTTACTGTTAATTATTGTGGAAACACTTATATGTCGTTGACCCTGATCTTAATATACTGTCCATCTCTGCTCCCTTAGGCCCCTTTGACAACCTCAGACACAGCCATTCTTTCTGGCTCTCTCTCTACACACAACGGCAATGGGGGTGGAAACATAAACTTGGCCTTGCGACGAGTCACATCGGCTAAGGGCTGGGGAGAAGTAAGTGCTTTCAGTTAATGCAGGGGTGCCCAAACTCGATCTTGGAGGGCCGGTGTCCTGCAGAGTTTAGCTCCAACTTGCCTCAACACACCTGCTGGGAAGTTTCTAGTATGCCTGGTAAGAACTTAATTAGCTGTTTCAGGTGTGTCTAATTGGGGTTGGAGCTAAACTCTGCAGGACATCGCCCCTCCAGGACCAAAACTGGGCACCCCTCTGTTCATGCTTTACATAAAATAGGTCTCTACGCTTACTTTTCTTCTTAGCAGCACAGTCAAAATTTCAGGAGCACATCCTAATCAATAGCAGGGCTCAACGCTAAGGATTGTTTCTACTGGCCCTGTCGGGCCTGTCGGGCCAGTGGTTCAAATTTTTACTTGCCCTGTCAAAGTTTTCACTGGCCCTACCACAAAAAAATTAAATAGTTGCTGTTATCATTGTTTTTGACTCATGTTATCTTTTATTTTAATAAATAAGCTTATATGACACCAAAATTTTACATACCAAATAAAATTGTACAATTCTCTATTCCAATTTTGATACCACACCTAAACCTACTAGCCTAACTAAAGTCCAAACATTATTTGTTTGTTCAAAAAATAATATATTTATATATATATTATATTTTATTAAATTATACTACATTAATTTATACTACAGAGGTGGCACAGAGGAACACAAAAGTGGCTTGTAGGTGTATTTTCATGTTTAATGAGGCTCAGAGGTGGCATGAGTCCAATCAAATTCATAAATTCATGTTGAGATGAATTTTTTTTTTAAATGTAAAATTTTGAATACAGAATTTTAAAATGATTTAAATAACTGAAAAGATACTTCGAAAATGAAACTAAAACTGCCAGTAGGTAGCGACAAGTCACTGTTTTAATTACTGAATCATTCATTAATTTGATTCGTTTAAACAGCTGATTCATTCAGGAACAGAGCAAGTGACTATCTTTATGAATGGGAAATTTAATCATTTAATCATTGTATTTGAATGGAGATGCGCAGCGGCTCAATTGTGACTTGTTTTAAACTATTTTTGATGACGAAATAGAGCAATAGTGTTATGATCAGACAGCGTAAGTCATTTAATATTAACTTCTGGTTTATTTAAGTGTTGTATTACAGCAATATCTCATTTACAAACTCCCTTAAAAATCATTAAAAGCTGTCACTCGTCTTAGTTCATCGCGACCTCACAAAGTTCCATTGTAATCAGTGAAGCTCTCTACACTGCACAATAAATCTCTTATTTGCTCTCTCTCACACTTTATGAAAGGATTCGTGAGATATGTCTGTGATGCATTACATTACTCAATGTTGAAAAAACATGTAGAAACCTTTGAAGCTCCCCTCAGCGCAAACACAAATATGCTGATCGGGTCAGTTGCACATTGTGCCCCTAAATATTTTTTCATAGTCACGCGCAGTAGTTTTCAGTCACAAATGCGACTGAAATGGTCGCACTGTAGAGCCCTGAATAATGTACTGGATTATCATTTTTGCTGAGCATGTAACTGAATACGATTCATACATGTTTAATACAGGTTGAGTTTGGGGCAGGAGACACACATGGCCCTCTCTTTGGGTTAAAGATTTTCCGTAACTTGACTTCACGCTGGTGAGTACAGCACATCTCTATGGTGTTTAAGTAATTTAGTTGAATTATTATCGTTTGAGGTTTTTTTTTTTTTTTGTTTTTGTTTTTTTTGGTAAAAAGAAAAAAATGTTTTGACTGTTTGCATGATATTGAGTGTATTGTATACTAAGATATATTTGGGGGTTTTTTTGGGGTTTTTTTTTAAGCTTCACAACAGCTCATTGTGGCATGCAGTTTTCATCCCGTGGTATACGGCCGGGTCTCACTACTATGCTTGCACGCCACCTGGACAAAAACACTATGGGTTATTTACAGTGGCGCTGGGGAACGCAGTCTTCCATGAACACCAGCATCGTCAGGGACACCAAAAGCAGTCATTTCACCTTCGCTGTGCAGGTCAGTTGCTGTTTTTGCGCAGCAAACTCTAAGCTTTATTCCAGTGTTTTATCTCAAACACTGTTCATCATCTTTTTTTTATTACCATAGTTGGGAATTCCACATACATTTATCATGATGAGCTACCAATACAAATTCCAGGATGATGACCAGACCAAGATCAAGGGTTCTGTCAAGTATGTATCTGTGAAAGCTGCCTTTCTTTGCTTTTTTTACATAGTTTGTAGTTGTATTTTTTTTCTGGCTATATTTGGTTAGTTTAAACGGCTTTTAATATTATTATACCCAATTGAAGGATATAAACCCTGCTCAAATGAAGCTGAAAACCACATATACATTGAATTTCACCTTTCTTCGTATTCATACAGCCTGTTTCAATCTTTAGTTCAAGCTGTGTTGAATTAGGTTAGCCTTGTAGCCTTGTGTTTTTGGTTGCTTATTTCACATCTGAGATCAAATATTATATGGCAAGCACTCTGGAGTATTGCTGTGGACTCCCTAGGAGTCACAGACTTACTGTTAAAGATAGCTGGTCTAATAAATGTAAATAAATAGGAAATCTGTGTATTTGTCCTCGCAGTGCAAATGCAACTGTCCTAGATTCTGTGTTCATATGACCTGTAGTTTATTTGTGGCTAATCACTAACAAGTGTCTTAATGATTCTCATTTTCTAGCCTGTTAAAATAACAGCACTTGTGTTGCAGGTCAGGGTTTTTCGGTACGGTGGTGGAATACGGCGCTGAGACTAAGATCAGTCGACACAGTGTCCTCGGCGCTACAGTCAGTGTCGGAGTACCTCAAGGCGTCTCTCTCAAGATCAAGTAAAATGCTTTTGATCATTTTGCAGCTCTTTCCCAATAGCAGTTTTTCAGCAGCTCTGAAATCATGGTATTTTTTTCCTATCCCAGGTTGAACCGTGCGAGCCAGACGTACTTTTTCCCAATTCACTTAACAGACCAGCTTCTACCCAGCGCTGTTTTTTATGCCACTGTCGGACCTGTTGTGTTCTACTTGGCCATCCAGCGGCTAGTTATCAGACCTTACCTTCGTGCTCAGCAGGAACAGTAAGCCTTTTTAGCTGATTAAATGTGCAGTAACATTCTCCACCTGTTTTATTTTGTTGTCTTTTATTGGCCAGTTGACTTCCTCCTCTCCAACCTTTGTCCCCTGTGAGTCTGGAAAATAATAGACTGAAATCCGTTTAAATGGCTGTGAAACTGTGAGTAAAAGAGCAAATGAGTAAATTAAAATTGAACCTTCCGTCTTTTGTTCAGGGAGCTCGAGAAGCAGCGGGAGAGCTCGGCATCAGACGTTGCCAAGAAGAAGCAAGAGGCAGAAGCAGCTGTGAGTTCATAACGCCTAAATACGCTGCAAATAATTTATAACGCATGACCGTTTAAAGTGGTCATAACTTTCACGGCAGGCTCTTTGTGTTCACAGAAACAATGAGTTAGCATCAGGCTATCGTTCCTATCTGCACATCAGTCGCTGTGTCAGGGTGATAAATGTGTGCCTTCACTATGTGCATATACAAGCAGTCTCATTTGAAATCACTCTTTTCTCTAGGTTCTGCTGATGCAAGAGTCTGTGCGTAGAATTATCGAAGCAGAAGAGTCCAAAATGGGTACGACTGCGTAACTCCCGATAGCATTGGACAAGATCAAGCTATGATTTGAACTCTGTGCCGAGTGAGGATTGGTGACTTAATCTTCTTGTGTACTAGGTCTGATCATCCTCAACGCCTGGTATGGCAAGTTTGTGACAGACAACAGCCGTAAGCACGAAAGGGCAAGGGTCATTGATGTGACGGTCCCTCTACAGTGCCTGGTGAAGGACTCCAAGCTCATTCTCACAGAAGCCTCTAAGGTAAAACACAGTTATGCTTGCTTTGTAATTGGTTTTGGTCCAGAAGACAAATAAGGGATGAGGGTTATTGGAACAGCAATAAATTCTCAAAAGGGTTTATCTAGTTTTATTCTAGGTTTTAGGTTTTCTGTAATGTTTTGTATGTGCTTTCCAAAGCTTGTTTTTTTTTTTTTTTTTGCTTCTGAAATATTAAGTGTATCTTTGGTATTGCTGTACTGAAGGAAATGGAAAGGGAAACTGCAAATTAATGAAAATTATAAACAATTATAAATGAAGATGTACACGAGTACAAAAGTTTGAGGTTGAAGATGCATTAAAGGATTAGTTCACTTCTAGAATAATATTTCCTGATAATTTACTCACCCCCTTGTCATCAAAGATGTTGATGTCTTTTTTTCCCTTCTGTCGAAAAGAAATAAAGGCTTTTGAGTAAAACATTCATTCCATAATTTTTCTTCATATAGCAGACTTCAATAGGAGACAACGGGTTGAAGGTCCAAATTGCAGTTTAAGTGCAGTTTCAAAGGGCTCTACACAATCTCAGCCAAGGAATAAGGGTCTTATCTAGCAAAACGATCAGTCATTTTCTAAAATAATAAGAAATTATATACTTTTTAACCACAAATGCTCATCTTGCACTAGCTCGACTTCACGTTTTACATAGTCACGTTGGAAAGGTCACGGGTGACGTAGACTGAAGTACCAACCCAGTAAGCAAACTTGCAAAGAAAGTCTAAAGCCCTTTACAAAAAAACGGCTTTTATCGTTTCACTAAGAGCCTTATTCTTTGACTGGGATCGTGTAGAGCCCTTTGAAGCTGCATTAAAACTGCAATTTGGACCTTAAACCCACTGGCTCCCATAGAAGTCCACTATGTGGAGAATATTATTAAAGTGTCCCTATTTTAGATTATTATTAGGTTCATATACAAAAACAGGTTGGCATGCAAGGTCAAAAAACACTTATAATATCTTTTTTTTTGTTTTTTTCTTTGCTCAACGACTCCCAAATTAATCGCTCAAAGAATCATTTGTCCAAACCCCTCCTTTGCGTGATGCTAATCTGCGGTGATTGGTCTACTGCGTGCAGCACATTTCAAAAACTGAATTCCCAACAGCATTACTCTAACCCACAACCTGGTGGTAAACACCCAAACAGCCATGGTATACGTGTTAGCCCAATGCAAAGCGTATTGATAAAGCACTGCAGTTTGTACACCATTGTGTTGCTCTATTCTTTATCAGAACTCCAAGTAATACCAACAACAAACATTCACTATTCAACGACACATTTCTAGACAATTGCGAGCAAACA
The DNA here is from genome assembly GCA_019740295.1 of Labeo calbasu. Lineage (NCBI taxonomy): Eukaryota > Metazoa > Chordata > Actinopteri > Cypriniformes > Cyprinidae > Labeo > Labeo calbasu. The sequence goes on along the minus strand of JAHKKF010536663.1, from coordinate 14,736 downwards.
GATATTGCTGTTAGCCAGAGACCTACAAGCTGCGTGGAACGACCACAACACGCACAACTAAATACATATTTTGCATGCTACGGAGTACACGAGCAACAGTTTTAAAAGGATTAGTCCCTTTTCCGAATAAAAATTTCCTGATAATTTACTCGCCCCCATGTTATCCAAGATGTTCATGTCTTTCTTTCTTCAGTTGCAAAGAATTTAAGGTTTTTGAGGAAAACATTCCAGGATTTTTCCCTATATGGTGGACTTCAGTGGTGCTCAATGGATTAAAGGTTAAACATGCAGTCTCATTTTCTTATTTTTCTTCAACTTCAAAATCGCCCTACATCGCTGTTTTACCTTTATTTTAGTAAAGGGTGTTTGACCCTCCTTGCATTTTACCTTGTAAACACTGGGTCGGTACTTCTGCAGCGATGTGTGACGATTTTGAAGTGGGAGAAAAAAATGATTTGGGAGTTTTTCAACATACCCTAACTGTACCCTCACAGATTTACCCTCACAGTGCAGAGCAATTTGGGTAATTTTCAAAAATCCATAATAGGGGCACTTTAAAGTCTGCTATATGGAAAATATGAAAATCCTGGAATGTTTTCCTCAAAAACCTGAACATGAACATCTTGGATGACATGGGGGTGAGTAAATTATCAGGAATTTTTTTAATCCTTTAACTTCATTAAAAGTGAGAGTCAAGACAGTTAAGATGTCACAAAATTACAGTTTCATAGAAATGTTGTCCTTTTGAAAAGTATCAATTTCCACAAATATATAAACCAGAACATCTGGTTTTCAACATTGACAGTAAGAATTGTTTATTGAGCACTGAATCAGCTAAATGGTGTTGACATTTAAAAAAAAAAAAAAAGTAGCATTTCTGAAATGTAGCTTAGAGCATAAAAAAGATGGCTTTAAAGTTCACTTCCAAAACAAAAATTAACAGATAATTTACTCACCCACTTGTCATCCAAGATGTTTGTCTTTCTTTCTTCAGTCAATAAGAAATTTTGTTTCTTGAGCGGAAAAAAAATCAGGAATTAACTTCATATAGTGGACTTTAATGATGCCCCCAAGTTTGAACTTCCAAAATGCAGTTTAAATGCAGCTTCAAATGGCTCTAAACGATCCTAGCCGAGGAAGAAGGGTCTTGTGTAGCGAAATGATCATTTTCAAAAACAAATTGACAAATTTGTATACTTTTTAACCTTAAACGCTCGTCTTGTCTAAGTCTGTGTGAACTCTGTTTTTTACAGTTCAATAGTCAGTACAGTTAGGGTATATCTTAAAACTCCCATCTCGTTTTCTTCCCCAACTTCAAAATGGTCCTACATCGCTGCAAAAGTACCGACCCAGCGTTTACAAAGTGAACATGCAAAGAAGATCAAAGGTAAAACAGTGATGTAGGATTTTTGATGTTGAAGAAGAAAACGAGATGGGAGTTTTTCGACATACCCTAACTGTATTGACCCGGATTACACAGACTACGCATGCGCATAGCAGAGACGAGACAAGATGAGATTTTGAGGTTAAAAAGAATACAAATTGTCCATTTGTTTTGAAAATGACCATTGAAGTCCACTATATGGAGAAAATTCCTGGAATGTTTTCCTCAAGAAACATAATTTCATACCGACTGAAGTAAAAAAGGGCATGAACTTCTCCTTTGAGTGTCCTAGTGTTGTACAAAATGTTTAACAAACTAAAGATAATAAAAAACCAAACCTTGGGAAAACCGAACTGCTGCACCCCTAATGTTAAACGCTGTTGCAGATATTAATTGGATGTTTTTGCATGCATGTCCTCAGGCTGGGTTACCGGGCTTCTACGACCCCTGTGTAGGTGAGGAGAAGAGTTTGAAGGTGCTGTATCAATTCAGAGGTGTGATGCACCAAGTTCTATGTGGTGACACAGAAGCACTCAGGATACCAAAACAATGTGAGCATTTATTTTAATTTTTAATATCCTGACTTTATGATGACAGATGCTTAATTATGTTTACCAGCAGTAAAGATAAATGCTATTCCCAGTTGTCATTTAAAATCTCTTGTTCTTTTGTCTTTCCTCTCCCTTGTAGCCCACAGGATTGATAATGACAGTTAGGAACATGTATCCCTTGAGCTAAAAGGGACAGTTTGGACTGGTATAGACTGATGAGACACAGAGTAGTGCCCTGGAAACACTCTGTGCCCTTACAAGTCTTCATATACCTATTTATCCTTTTTTTTGTGCTGTTTTAAATATTATTCTACATGATGTTTGCAAATTAGAACTAATTGGAACATTTAATTTGCTGGATTTGCATTAATAAAAATGTCCTTTCCCAGAAAAAGCTAGATACAGATATATTTTTGTGTTGGTAGGCCTTACAACCTTTTTTAAACAAAGGCCCCCTTCGTCAAATATGGATCCACAACAGTGCCTGTAATCAGCACTCAGCAGAGAGAGCTATTTTACCCTCATTACATCACAGAGAAACCATTGCTGCTTTATCCGACTCACTGAATCCCACAGGAGCCGGTGTACCCCAGCTGTCAGCCTTCTTTCTATATCTGACTTTTGTACCACCAGCTTCCAAATACATGATCTTGCAAGTGTTTAGGAGGCAAAGCATGTTCTTAGCGAAACCCTGGCTGCTTAATCATTTGCGTTATTTTTCTCTTTCATCCCATTCCCTCAAGTCTAATATTTGGAGGCCCACCTCTTGTACTTCACATCTGCCAGCAGTGACATAGGAGTTGAAGGGGCCAGTGCACACAATATGCCGGTGCTGTCTATTGCGTGCTGGTTGAGGAAACAGAATGTGAACTGCGTACTAAATCTCATGTAGGGCTAGTCTCCCACCTTGTGTCCAAAGACTTGAATAGCAGTGGATGAAGGGATAATAGTGGAATGTCCTCTGTTTGTATTTTAGACTCAGTCTCCCTTAATCCATGCATTTAGTGCCATAATTCATACAAGATCCAAACCCCTATTACATTCTTTGGTTGATTTAAACTTTTTGTTGCCTTTTTTGGTATTTGGGATCTTTATGCAAAAAATGCATTTGTCATGACAAATAACTTATCTTTTATTTTAAAGACTGGCTGTATGGAATCTCTGTTTCCTTTTTGAGTAGTATAATTTATATGAAATGTGTCCATTCTGCACATTTGCCATTTGAATGATGTTAAAAAAGACGATCTATAATTGTTGGCTGGAGTATTGGTTTGTTCAAAGGTGTTTGTTATACTTTACCTAATGGCCTACCACTTGCAGCAAGTATAGACTCATTTTTAAAATAAATCATCAAGGAACAATGGAAATGTATGTTGTGTTTGAATGGTGTACATGGTTTTTATTTATTTTTTAAATAGAGAATGATGTTTCCTCAATTGTTTTAAGCAGGGTGACATTTGATATATGTGACCCTGGACCACAAAACCAGTCATAAGTAGCATGGGTATATTTGTAGCAATAGCCAACAATACACTGTATGGGTCAAAATTATCGATGCCAAAAATCATTAGGATATTAAGTAAAGATCACATTCCATGAAGATATTTTAACTTAATCTTTGATTAGTAATATGCATTGCTAAGAACTTCATTTGGACAAATTTAAAGGCAATTTTCTTAATATTTAGATTTTTTTTTTTTTTTTTTTTTTTTCAGATTCCAGATTTTCAAATAGCTGCATCTCAAACAAATATTGTCCTATCCTGACATAACCATACATCAATGGAAAGCTTATTTATTCGGCTTTCATATGACTTGTATATCTCAGTTTTGAAAAATTGACCCTTATGACTGGTTTTGTGGTCCTGGGTCACATATTGTAATCAATAACACTTTACAGTAAGGGTATATTTAACATTAGTTAACTACATTAGTTAACATTAACTAACAATGAAGTAATTAATACTTTAAAAGCATTTATTAAACATTTTAATGGACCTGAGCTAGCATGTGCTAACAATTAACTTTTATATTTTATTAACTAATGTTAAAGATAAATAAAAGTGACCTTACTGTAAAATGTTACCATTTATTCTATAAATATTCTCCTGAAAATCTTTGTGCAAAAATCTTTCACAGAAGTCAAAACCAAAGCACAGTAAATTTAAGTTTTAATTGGACGTATCTGTCCAATTAAACAAAAAACTTGTCACTTTTGCCTTTTTTTGAGAAATATGTACTGAACACATTTTCTGTGACCAAAAGTTCAGTCTTCCTTAAAGTTCAAAGTTGTTTGTGCAACCCGAAGTTTTCATTACTGCTTGACTAGGTCTTTCAGCCACTTCCACATTGTACTGGGAGCTGTGAATGTCTTTGACGATATGTAGATCTACATCTGAGCTGTCTACGCAAAGTCAGAAGTTTTCTTTGAGCGTCTTGCAGTTTGAGTTGCATTCTTTTTATCAGTCTGCATTTAGTCTGCAACCTTTTCTGCAGCCAGCTGTTGGTGTCTAAAACATTAAACAGACGAGCTTTGGTCGTGCATGGATCCAAAAGAGCATAGGTGTGGTCTGTGGCAGCTAAATCCTGTTAAAGAAATTATAATAATCCATAACTATTATTATATACACACACAGTAATACAAGAGTAGGCTGTAAGATAAAAGATTCACTTTTGTTGTTTGACAGTGATCCTCTTCATTGCTGTGAGAGTGTTGAGCATCCTCATGCATTTCCTCAGTTTGAGTATCCTCAATGAGAGGAGGCGTCCTATCAGGCGCAGTGTCATCCCATTTATCAGCAGCAGATTTTAAAGCTCCCTTCAGCCTCTTCCTAGAATTATTTTGCTGACGGCACAAAGACAATGAGACTAAGATGAAAAGCACATTTTGTATTAATTTCTAATCTATACAGTGACCTTATTTACCTTTGTATCCTGAGGTGGGACTGCAAAGAGAGTTGGCACTGCATTCCACAGCAGATTTTTACGGTTGCCCAAACCACTGAAACAATCTGGGGTGAAATGAAGTGAACAGATAACCATGTGCTTTCTTGGCTGAAAGTCGTCACGTCCAATGTTGTCTAACCATTGCTTCAGAACCGATGGTTTACTAAAAGGGAACCTGCCGAGGGATAAAGGTGAAATGTCTTTCAAGATATATTTGTGACCCTGGACCACAAAACCAGTTTTAAGTAGCATGGGTATATTTGTAGCAATAGCCAAAAATACATTGTATGGGTCAAAATTATTTTCAATAAATTATTTTATAATACATTTTTATTTTATGAAAAAAAATCATGTTCCATTTAGATATTTTGTAAATTTCCTAACATAAATATATCAAAGTAGTAATATGCATTGCTAAGAACTTTAGACAACTTTAAAGGTGATTTTCTACATATTTAGACTTTTTTTTTTGGCACCCTTAGATTCCAGATTTTCAAATAGTTGTGTCTCGGACAAATATTGTCCTACCCTAACAAACCATACATCAATGGAAAGCTTCTTTATTCAAAAAAATCATCTCAAATATTGACCCTTATGACTGGTTTTGTGGTCCAGGGTCACATCATCTTGGCAGTAAGCTGTCTATTATTACCTACCTGTGGAAGGTGATTTCGGGATTTTTGTTATTGTACCTATTTGTGCAATTAAATGCAGAACAACTTTTCGGCATCTTTGCCCCGAACAAAGATGGCTCTTATCAAAAGCCCCGCAGTGTCTCAAAATGTTTAAAAACTACATCATGAACATTGATCTTTGCTCAACTATACGATATATTCATCATATTACAATCAATAAAAACAAGATAAATCTAATATCACATTTCCTTATTTGCAAAAACAATCTTTAAAACGAACGGAATTGTATTTATTTCAGTTATGTTTTCCGGTGATTCTCCACCATGTTTTCAAAATAAAAGTCCCAGGGACAGCGCGCCTCACTTTAGAAACTCATAAAAGTCCTTAAAAGGGACTTTGGTAACTCGTTTAAGATTTCTTAACCCATTTAAAACTTCTGATGACATTTATTTTTCATAAACATAGTTTACAGTCAACGTAAATAAAAGAGTAGGCTTTAAGTGAACATTTCACATGACACGGTTTTTAAGTCCCACCCGAAATATGATTCAAAGCTCCATAAAAGGAAGTTTGTACAACATGTCAATGATGTTCTAAATGATTATTTAATTACAATGCTTATTTAACTAAAAAGCTATTGTTGAAATGTATTAACATCCATTTCGTCCACGGGACCTTATTGTATTTTTATTTTCAAGTAGGAATATTTACTCGCTGAAGCAGTGTTTCTTCGCTGTCTTTACTTTAAATAACGCTTTGATAAGTTTAAGATTGTTTTGTGAAGTAAAAATCCACAGAGAAAATATACAAAGCACAACAAAATAATAATTCCAGTGTTTATGTGTGTCGTGCTGCCTAATATGAATCACGTTTGATCTCGCCGCACATAACAATGGGCGTGGCCTCATCCCGTCAGATGCGTCAGATGAGCCGCGGCTGTAAGAACGACTGAAGAAGAGGGGGATGGGGAGAATTGTTTTTGTGTTGCATTCCTGCAGTGTGTTTGACCTTTGACCTCATTGTTGTGTTCTCCTCGTCTTGCATTCCAAACTGAGGATTTCCTGCAGTATGCCAAAGGCTGTTGGGGCTCGCCTGTTCTTCGCCCAGTCTCTGTTTACCACTATTTAACCAGCCAGGCGTTATAAAAACTCTCTGGAACGCCGCTGCTGCAACATCCGAGCGCTTTTTTTGGCAAGCTGTTTTACGGAAACCCGTGCGTGTTTAAACAGAGCGACTACGCAAGTACTTGGGGCGAAGGGGAATCAAAGACCCGTTTGGTGTTGCAGCTAGCTTAGCACGCTAGCGGGCTTGCCGTATATCACGCACACGTTTCATATCCGCTGCAGAAATCCGCACCCGCGCGACAACGCTGAGGAAATGAAGGACAAACAGAAGAGAAAGAAGGAGCGCACGTGGGCAGAGGCAGCTCGTATGGTAATATATTAATCATTTTGAGTAAATTGTAGCGGTTTAATCCCTGTGTGTAGGGTTAGGGGTGTAGTACGGCAGCCGCGAACAAAGCTGTCTCGTCGGGTTGGACACATGCAGGCGCCGCCGCCGCCGCCACTGCTGCTGCTGTTGTTTGTGTATCTGTAGTCCGTGTGTGATGTTTCATAACTTTTACCTTTGGGTTGTCACGGCTCTTAATCCACGTTCCCTGTACTTACCCTGTCAACATAAGCGTTACATTTCAAGTGTTTGTGTCTCATTTGAATGAAGGAGCCCTTGCTGGTAGCCTAGCGTATTAGCTACTATGCCTGTTTGACCCTTTGTTTGCAGGGCTGCTTTTAGGGAGCTGAGTAAAATACTAAAAATAGCCAATTAGGACATCCTTATCTGTCATTAAAGACAGTTTTTAACAAATATGTGTCTTAAATGCTCATTTGTACGTCTGGCTTGCTTTAAGCAGTGACTATGTACAAATATAGTAGGCCATGTTTGTATGTTTCTATTCACTTCGTGGACCATTGATCTTCTTTGTCAGTTTTGGATACTAAACAAATAAAATCACTAATGCTTCCCATCTGTATCAAAACATGCAAATGCGTGGCTGATAATATGTAAAGACTAAAGAGGTACGCATCTGCTATTATGATAGTAGGGTTTCTCCTTTATTCTCCATAGTGGTGATCCAAGGGTGTGTAAGATTGGTCTGTCATGCATATATTGTTGAATATTAACTGTGAATTCTACATCCTGTGTTATAAATTTCTCAAATGCTTTTCTTAGATGATCTGCATCATCTTTGTTGCATTTGGTGCAAATTAAATGGAAAATGTGTGTCAGTGTTTTGCACACAAACTAAAAATAACTAGCTAGCACTAGCAAGAAAATATGTACCTCTTCACGTCTGACTTCTAGACTTTCATCTTAGTCTTATAAAGAGCTTCAGTAGAAACAGACTTGTACAATGAATTCATAAACCTGTTTTTGCTTTGTCTATGAAATCCTAAGTGGTTATTGTCATCAAGTCTGTCAGGTCTTTGTCTGCTTTTCTAGGTGATCTTGGCAGCTCTCACTCTTGAATTTGATCCACCCAAAGAGCACAGACTGTCTTTGAATTTGGTCATTTCTGCAGTTTAGCTCATGGCTAGTTTGAGATTACGAGCAAGAACGGTTGGATGAGCTACAGACTGTGATATCTGGTAAAAGTATATCTTGAAACCCAAGGGTTGCCGTTTTGGGTGGGGATCTCATGTGCTGGAGAACCACTGCTTGTATGATTTATTAGAGTGCTGTGTTATGTATATCACAGTTTAGAACCTGTAATTCATATCAAATGTGATGCCAAGTCTAAGTAACATTACTTGTAATCTGCTATGTTTATTTAATGCATTGTCTGTGGTCTAAATCCTTGAAGATAATCAACTCAACCAAACAAATTTCAGACTGTGCTCTTTTGCAGATCTCACATACAGTGATTGAGCTTTGGGAAGCAGGTATGGGCATGTCTGTATACCAGGAAGAATAGTCACCCACCGGCTCCTCTTCATAGTAATCGGACATTCTCTCAGGGAGATGCGGGCACAAGGGAACACTCACAACCAAATAGACTAAATACTTTAAATGCAAAAACAGTATTTCATTAATTAAAGAAAGACTGGGTATTTAGATGATTCAGTTGTGTGAATGATTATGGAGCTTCAAAGAGCATTGCACCATTATATAATGACTCTGAAACAAAAGCAGCGGTGTGAAATGGCAGCTTTGGGAGTAAGATGCAACCAGATGCTTGGGCTCAAGGCCAGTGTATATCAGATCATCTTGCGATACGCTTAGAAGCAATAGGAAATGTGAAGCAGGCCGCCTATTTTAGCGTTTCTGGTCCTTCTCGATGATTCCTTGCTTAAGGTGATGGTAACCGTATAGCTGTTCTTGGTGTGTTAAGACTTTTTTTTGTGAGAGAGAATTTGGTTTTCATTAATCCTGATTCTGGATGTGGGTGAAGCTGCGGTTTGTTTTTTGTGGTTGTTTTAATATTGCATCCTCTACAAATGGATTGAATTTTTGTGGGGGCAAAGGAAAAGTCACTGACTTAAATGAGGATCAGAGCCTTTTTCATTCAGCATGAGTTTTGTAACTTTAACCCATTGCCCAGTCTGTTGGATATTTATTTCCTAATCCATATGATGATGATTGTTCTATATAAGATCTTTAAAAAGATGAGTTCACCCTTAGTTCAGTTTTTTGTTTTGTTTTGTTTGTTTGTTTGTTTTTTACCTAATATTGTTAGTTCTCAGAAAATATCTGCCCTTTTGCTTAAAGGGATAGTTTGCCCAAAAATAAAAAATCTGTCATTTACTCACCCTCAAGTTGTTCCAGACCTGTATAATTTTTTTTTTTCTTCTACCTAATGCATCTTTGGAAGTATATTTTCCATACTATGGGAGTCAATGGGGATCAACGACTGTTTGGTTACCCACATTATTCAAAATAAAGTATTTTGTGTTTAACAGAAGAAAGAAGCTCATACAGGTTTGGAACAACATGAAGGCAAGTAAATAATGACAATTTTATTAATTGTAGTTGATTTTATTGTGAATGATTCTTTTCTCTTGCATTGAAATAGCAGACCTCTCTCTGGTGATGTATGTCAGATATATCTTATTTCATCTGCATACACTTTTTTTTTTTTGCTCCTTTCTTACAGTAAACTGCAAGCTCACATTCAGATAGACCTGCATCCAGTCAGCAACTGAAGCACTGCATTTTTGCACTGCATCTGTTTGGATAGTCTGTTTCAGATGCACATTCCAAATATTGCTGCTTCCATTTTTTTTTTTTTTTTTTTTTTTTTCCGATTGCTTTAAGAAAACCAAGTGATGCATTAGGACTGCACAATTAATCGAATTTCTAATCGTGATTACAATTACAGATGCCACAATTATGTAATCGGCACAATCAAAGGCACAATTACAAAAAAAAAAATCCACTTACACTGTTTTGCTTCTTTTAAGATGTGTGGGTGAGAGAGAGAGAGAGAGAGTGTGTGTGTATTTTTCCTACGTGTTTTTTTTTTTTTTTTTCCTCATTGTTTTCATTTTTACATTTTTACTTTTTTATATTTAAAGAAACCATGTATAAAATGTGGCATGCAGTTGCTTCAAACAATGGTGTAAAGCTATTCAAAACAGCATTCAATGTAAATTTTGATAATCGTAATTAATAATCGCAATTACAATTTCAAGGGAACAATCGACAATTATGGTTTTTGTCATAATCGTGCAGCCCTATTATGCGTTTTTAAATGCATATATGTTAGGAATATTTTCTGTTCTCTGAATGATGGTGGTGTGTAATATCACTCCATTTTTCATTCCCTATGGTACCATGAAATGGCTTGGGGTGAGAGTTATAAAGACTAGGCTGGCACAATGCACAACTCTCCACAGCGCTCCTTTCAATCGCATTTTGTACACATGAATTTTGGTGCCTTGTCAGGAAAGTGTTATAAATAACTAGGACGTTTGTCTTGTCATTGGCCTAGTAGTTTGGTTGAAGTTCTCTCAGCTTGACGCTTTCATGTCTGCTTCCTTGCAGGAAGTGCACCTGGTGTTTTATAATTTAGTGCACATTTCTTTTGTAGCTTGTGCTGTTCCATTTCCTGTTCCAGTGTCCTTGGTTCTAGACTCGGCTGAGCACAGTGGGAGCAGTGCTTCCCATTTTAACCACCGAACTGACAGAAGGTTACCTGCACCAGGACTGAGAGGAAATTATTTACTCTGTATAAATGGAGAGAGAAGTGTTTGCTATTGTTATAATCCGTCCCCCATTCCACATTTTAAAAGCCTGTCATACATGCCTGGAACTACTCAGCTGCGTGTGGTGGCTGCAGGTCGATGTTATACTTAGTACATTGTGCAGAACCTCCGTAATATGGAACTAACAGAAGAAAGCAGAGTGCTTCTGTTAAAACTGACATGGTCTTAAAATAAGTATGAATTGCTATGGCACTGTAATTGGCAAGCTGAGAGCGTGCTGTGCTTTAACTGTTAAGCGCTTTTCACAGTAAAACCCTCACTGAGAGATTCTTTTTTTAATACATCCTCTTTAAATGCTGTCGTTACATTCATATAGATACAGTTGGACTCTTCAGTGGTTGCAATACAACTGGTTTTGAGTCTCTCATGGCATTACAACTGGTTATCAAGTTTAAAAAAAAAACAGTGATGGGATCATTCAGTTGCACTATGCCTGGCTGTTTTTAAGTGTTAAAATGTAATGTAGACATTCCCAATCCCTTCCTGCCTATTTACAGTAAAGGCTTTTTAATCAACTAATTGTGACCCATTCATCTGAAAGCTGTATAAAGCTTTCCGTTGATGCATGGATTGTTAGGATAAGACTATATTTGGCCAAGATCTTAGGGTGCAGAAAAAATCTTTAAAGTTGTCCAAATGAAGTTCCTAGCAATGCATGTTACTAACCAAAATTAAGTTTTGAGATATTTACGGTAGGAAATTTACAAAATATCTTAATGGAACATGATCTTTACTAAATATCCTGAAGATTTTTGACATAATAGAAAAATGGATTATTTTAACCCATACAATGTATTGTTGGCTATTGCTACAAATATATCCGTGCTACTTGGTTTTGTGGTCCAGGGTCACAATTGTTCACGCAACCCACCATCCAGCCAAATCTGAAATTATGTGGTGTACCAATCCCTCATATGAATGAGTTAAGTGCTAAATGCTAAATTGGCAAGTTGTTGATTTGATGTGATTTGTTTGAACTCTTGCAGGTTCTGGAGAACTTTTCTGATGCCCCAATGACGCCCAAACAGATTCTGCATGTCATCCAAACGAAGGGGCTGAAAGAAATGAGGTCTAGTATAAACCATTCATGAACATTAATGTACTGTTTCTGTTTGAGAAGTAATATTTATGCCTGAGATTTGTTTCCATGTTTATAAGTACATTTTTGCTGCCTCTTAACCTGCTTTGAGTATCTTTATAAAAATCTATTTTGTTTTTCTTTCTTTTTCCTCAAACCTTTTCACCCTGAAACAGAAGGTAGGATTAATTTATTTATCTATAAATTGTATTTTTACCTCTTGAACTGTTTAATTTTACTTTCCTGAACAACACTTTTCTTCCCTACTTTCCATCCTCCTTCAGCGGCACAGCTCCACTGGCCTGCCTGGTCACCATGCTTCACTCTCAGGTCAGAGGAGACAGAGTGAAGAACAGTATTTTCTTCAAGCTTCCTGGAAGGATGAGTTTGTTTACCCTAAAGGTAGAGAGTCCACAAGTCCTTCTAACATCCTTTCAGTGCTTTACACATTTCACTCTTGTTTAGCAACTGGATTATGATGCCAAAAGCCCCATAGAATGAGCTACATATCCTGTGTATGTACCCACTGATGCCTACAGAAAAATGCACTTCAGTGGACAAAGAGCCCGACCGCGAACGAGTCTGGAGATGGGACTGGCACTCCAACAGCATCCACCACATCAACAGTTGAAGGAGCAGAGCAGGAGAGTTGTGACTCCACAGAGACGGCTGCTGCTAGTGGTGAAAATGATGGTGTGTGGACTATTCATTCTTTTCATTTTTTTTTTTCTTTTTTTTTTCCCAGAATTGATTCATTCAGCCTCTTTTCCAGTAAGTGGAACAGGCTTATAAATTAAAGAAGCGTATAAAAGAGCTGAAAAGTAGAGGCCCCATCTTTTCATTTTAAGAAAAGCTTTGATTCCAAATGGTGATGAGCATTAAATACCCTGAGCTTAAGAAGCATGTAGTGCCTGAGAGACATTGATTTCTTTTTTGCTTTGGATGTGTGTGTTGCCATGGATACTGCGGCACATGACACATCCAGCAGTGACCTAGATGAGAGTGGTTTAGAACATGTATTTGTGTGTTGCGTGAAGGATAATACTTGCAAAATTATGCCTGGAAATGACAATGTGTTTCACATTTGCTACATTTGATAAATTTCTGTGGAAAACTGTTTCCTTTCGTTCTTAATAGATGTGGAAGGATGGTATTTCGAAGCCTGATGTTTTCAGACATCAGCAGTATCTTTTATTATTCTATTTAAAATATATTTACCGTAACTAAATATGCAAAAGTATACTAGATGCTGTAAGCAGTATAAGGCAATTATGAGTCTTAAACACTTACATGTGTTCTCTCTCCCTGATTAAGGTGCTGGAATCCAGTACTTATTTTGATTTTTCTTTTCCCTTATGGTTTGGAATGATTTTGGAATAGAATACATGCATATGTAAAGTATAAACCGAATACTGCTTATCATCATCATTATTATTATTATTATTATTATTATTATTATTATTATAAATGGTATATGAAAAGTGTGCAATGATAAATATTTATTTTATATGGTTGTATACTGCTGTATGTAATTTCAGAGTCTGATCAGTCAAGAAGTAGCTGCTATTCTGTCTGGGTTCTTGCTTTTTGAAATGTTTTTAATCAAATTCATAAGTCTTTAATATCTAAAATGATAGGAGTCTTGATTATCTTTTTGAAAAGTTTTTAAATTTGAGGACAAATAGACAGGCAATATGTGAAGACTAAACTTTAAAGGCTGTGATTTTAGTAAATAAATGATGTTTGCATACTGTGCATGGCTCATGGGTTCAGAGCAGTTCATAATCAATGAATATTGCATGTTTGTATGCCAAGTGATTGCTTATTAACAACACTTAATAGCTACTGAGAGGCTAGTTAGTGGGAGAACTCGTTAATAAGCACTCATACTTGCAATCAAGAACAATATTGATGCCGTTTTTGTGCTATTATTGTGATGAAGCATGAGACCAAATGCGATATAAATGCAGCACATGAGTAGAAATTCTCTCTATTCTTCTCATTTGTTTCTAATACCAAAGTATCAACCAACAATACATGGTAAAGGAGAGGTAAATGTTTACCTATGCCCACGTGTTGGTAAAAAACACATAAGTAACACTATTGACATTGAACGTTGTTTACTCTGTGATGTTTATATTGAAATGTGCTGTAGATGGTTGTTAATGTATTTATTTAATCTCATCTTTTTAATGAGCAGCTGAAATGAGAAACACTGCTATATTATAAAAATTATAAAGAAAATAATTGTCAATCAAATTTTTTTTCCTTTTCTCTCTCTATCAAATTAACACAAAAACATGATTAAAATGTGGTTTGCTGAAGTAAAATTGTTGATTGATTGTTCTGCTTGTTTCCTCTTTTTTTTTTTTTTTTTCTAGCCTCTGTGGATGAGACTTCTTCCAGTGCTTCTTGCTCCACAGAACCGCAGACAAGACTCAGTCGCTCCTCACAGGTACCAGCAGTGCCTAAATTCACCTTTGCACTGAACCATCTCCTTCATAACTAATTTCTACGTGCAGGTCCCTTCCAGAATGGATTTCCATCTCACCGTCATTCTTATGCGCAGCACTCAACTCCTCCTCAGATCACCAGTTATGCCAGAAGGCAGTTCTGACTTGCATGACGTGACTATGTGAAAATGAGTCATTAGCGAAGTGCCGAAAGTTAACTTTGAGTCAAATCAAGAAAACCCCACAGATAACGCTGACTGCATTAGTCATGACTAAGACCTTTTTGCTCTTTGTGTGTCGTTTCAGTTTCAGGTCAGGGATTTTTTGTTTATTTAAATATGTCATCGAATTCTAATCAGATCATTTGCTTTGTTGATCATTTACAGTAAATGCTGTTATATATATATATATATATATATATATATATAT
>JAHKKF010536660.1:0-19464 GCA_019740295.1 Labeo calbasu | reverse complement strand
TGCATGCCTGTAACTCAAAAAGTATTGAAGATATTTTAATGCCCTTTTAGATGTTGGGTCTTAACAAACTTTCTCTTTGGCATCTTTATTCTTAATGCCCTATGAGATTCGGTTTCAGAGATATTGGAATTTCAATATGGCTCCAGGAGTAAATCATTAAAATTTCCACATATTCAGTGGTCAAAAACCAAATGTGAGTTTGCAAAAATATGAGACTTCTTTTCTTTTAAAGAGGAATGTCTGAAGAAAAAAAATAATGTTAAAACTAGAGATGTATCTCATTTTTTTTTTCTCAAGACAACTGCACTGAAAATACCAGAATGAGTGCCATAAATATTCTTTTTTCAAAGTTTGCATGCCTGCATGTCTACCTTGTACAGCGTGTCAGAAATGATTCGCCCATTGCCATTGTTCCGTATTTTGAACGCTCGACAGAAAATATAAACATCTATCATACTTACAGGTTGAGATTTAGTGGAGCCAGCAGGTCCAAATAAACTAGGTACTGAGCCACCTTTCAAGAGCAAGCATTTTATGAATCCCACTCTGACCTCCCCGAGATTAGAGAAGTCGGTGTTAGCAAAATTACGTGTTAGAGAGCAGGTCAAGTTGTTTGCGATTGGCTTGACCTGGGCGGAAGTGGGATCAGAATTACTAATGGCTCGTTTAGGCTGTACAGAGTCGACTCAAATTATGAGCTATGAAAGATTTTTTTTTTCTAACTTTTGCTTTAGACCATCTACAAATGTTAAATCTTAAAATAAAATGTTAAGTTAACACTGCATTTTTCTGAAGGAAGAAAAAAAATGCAGCAATTGATATATAGTTTATTTATAGTAATAATATATAGTATTTATAGCTTCAGTGTACTATCATTATAAAGAACTTTACTGTTTATTTAATTCTAACAAATTAGTTCTTGTTAAAAACTAACCAAAATTAAAAAATAATTTGTTTTCAAACAAAAGGAAATATATCGGTATCAGCATCCGTTATCGGCCAAAATGAGTTGAAAAATATTGGCATATGGGATATCAGCAAAAATCCAATATCATGCATCCCTAATTTACATACAGCTACATTATACACTGCATTAAAGGCGATATCCAAAATGGCATAATAGGGGCACTTTAAGATGAGCTAGCATATAAACTGAAAACACAAAGAACTGTTTGAAGGGTTACTCCACCCCAAATGAAAATTGTGTCATTAATCACTTACCCCATGTCGATCCAAACCCATAAAAGCTTCGTTCGTCTTCAGAACACAAATTGTCTGTAATGGTGTGGGCATGCTGTGGTTTCTGCATTTTCTTGAGCCACATGATTAACATTTACAACAAAACTCAAAAATCCTCTTTTTTTAAACCTGACAACATGAGTAAACCACATTCCAATTTTGGTATCCGCAGGTTTTTTTACATTGTACTGAAAGATCCTGTTCCCCTACAAAGACTTGAGCCCCTTGGACCCCAAAACAATACCATTGGCTGACAATTTTTTTTTTTAATGGATGCATTATTTAGTGCATGATTAGAAATAATAGAAAATCATTTTACCATGTATTTAGTCTAAAGAAGATCAGAAAAATAATCCATGTAACATCAGGGGTTCAACCATAATTTTACAAAGCTACGAGAATAGTTTTGTACGCATACGCTGTTTGCGTTCAGGGGATACTATCCAAAATGGTGCTAGGGTGATGTGGATGAGACGAATTGTTGAATAAGGTCATTCATTTTGTTTTCATTGCCTACAAAATCTATTCTCAAAACTTCGTAAATTACGGTTGAACCCCTGATGTCACATGGATTATTTTTCCTACCTTCCTTGCTACATTTCTGGACGTTGATTGTGGTAATTACGTTGCTGTCTATGGGAGGGTCAGAGAGCTGTCAGAATGCATCAGAAATATCTTAATTTGTGTTCTGAAGATGAACGAAGCTTTTACGGGTTTGGAACAACATGGGGGTAAGTGATTAATGACAAAATTTTCATTCATTTTGGGGTGGAGTAACCCTTTAACTTCATTTTTTACTTTGGTAATATGTGATTATCCAGTTTAAAAGACATCTTCATGATTAGATGTGTGGTCACATATCGGCAAAATTTCATGTCCATTGTTTATAGTAAACAGTGCTGCAATGTATGAAGAACTGCTCACAACAGAAGTCCCTTTAATCTAAACAGCTTTCTTTTGACATGTCTAACTTTGAATGGTGAAATATTTAGCTCTCGCACACAATTCCCATTACAATGGTGACCCTACTTTTTCCTAATTTATCCTAATTTTTGAGTTTTGTTGTAAATGTTAATTATGTGGCTCAAGAAAATGCAGAAACCCACACCATTTCAGACAAACGGAAACTTTTGAAATGCAGTTATTTGTATTTATGGCAGGCAGAGCTGCTCTCTCCGGTAGGAGAGCTCTGCAGTGATTAATATTTAAACATACTCCTTCACACACAAACACAACTGGTGTCAAGTCGAAGCGCAAATTAATTATACAGCACTGTCCAACACTGCCACTAGTGTTTTTACATAATTTATGTCTCAGCCACAAGAAAATTCATGTCCAGCTATTACCGCTTCACAGGCTGCCACTGTGTCAATCAAGCTGATGGTAAACGCTCGCCTTAATGCATACTGAACAGGTAATGTTCCTCTCAGAGGCAGCAGCACAAAACTTCCAGGAACAGCTGGGCAGCGGCCCGCAGGGGTAAAAACCGTCGTTGTAATACATTGATTGGCCTCGTTTAAAAAGAGTCACTGAATCAGGCTCCCGCTGAAAACGTATAAGCAAAATGAAACACTAGCAGGCTTCCAATGGAGCCAAAGCTGGCTGAATTGCAGGTTCTTCATTAGCATTCGACAGACCTTCACTTACTGAAAACCATGGCTTAGCGAATGGGAAAAAGAAAATGCAGTTTCACAAGATGATGATAGATTTTATGAGGTCATTTATTTTGCTGCTAAGATTTATGTAGCCCAAATATTTTGCTCAGTTCCAGGCTCCTGAGCTTTGCCTATGACCTCACCTTTGAGAACAAACCACAAGCAACGCGAAGACAAGGTCGCCTAAGAATCGACTAGAGACTGAGTTAGACACAACATCCCCGCTATGTTAACATTCTCAAAGCAATTTCTGTCAGGAAGTAATGTTAAACTTAAAGTGGTGCTCAATAAATAAAGCTCAAAATAAGATACTGATGTTAACATTCAGTAAAAGCCAGTATACTAAGATTTGATGCTATGTATACTTGAACTGATGCCTAAACGTTGGTGAGGAGTACTTGAGTATATGGAAGTGACAGCAATAACCAACCAGTAAAGCACAATAACTGAATTCTTCTCAGTAACTTTTAGGGCTGCCCTCGACTACAGATTTTTCTGGTTGACTAGTAGTCGTTTGTTTTATTCATTAGTCGACCACGTTTATTAATAAACCATATAAATCATAATAACAAGCCTTTAATTGCCTACATAGCCTAATGAGCGCTCAAGCGCACAAAAAAAGCTTGCCACCGACAGATATAATAATTATCAATGTGTCAGGGCAAAAAAGGCAAGGAGACTGCATTAACGATTTAATAATTTATTGATAAACTATTGCTTTCTTTGTTTTTGGCTTAAGAAATGAAGTCAATGAATATTTGTTTTCTATTTGAATTGGTTCATTTGAAAGTAGACATTTCACTCTCTATAGACATTTTTCATGTCTGAAAGGCAAGTATACACAGAGTTTCAAAGTTTCGTGCTCAAGTTCACCGAGACCAAAACGTCAGAAAGTGCATCCTGTTTACTTTCATTATTTTACAAAAGCGCATTTCGTTGTTATTGTCAGTACACACAAATAAACGTAAAATCTTTACAGATTCGAAAGATGTATTACTTTTATCTGTATGACCAAAAATGACGGAGTATTTTAAAAGCAAGTGACTGCATTGGCGCCTCCATCTGTCATGCAGGGAGTGCACTACTATTCAACTTTCACACTCTGCACAGACACTTGAATAGCGGACATTTTTCTAGGTTAACATTACATGGGCGCTCAATCTAAAGTTGCTACTACTTAGATATTTCAGATGATAAGCCAGAGGTTGATGAATGATAGATGAGCATTTGGATGTCCTGCCCGATGTACTATATTACCACATAGACCAGCCGTTAACGGTCTGTCCGTCACGGACTGTTCGACTTTGATATACTTCCCATGTATTTTTTTTCTGCAAATAAGTGACTAATAAAATTTTTGGCAACCAAGCTTTTTCTTGTTGACTAATGGTTAGTTTACTATTAGGGGTCAGCCCTAGTTTATACCAATCATTTTACACCAGACTGCCTCACAAACAAGTGTCAGTTCAACGCTGAATTTTCACAAAAGTTGATTCTGAAAGAGGGATCAATACCAAGACTGTGCGTGAATGTCAACTCCAGACAAAGTCAGTATCACGCGTTTGTTTTCCAAAATGCCTTCCTGAAAACGCTTCTTGTCACTCTGTAAGGCTAATGTTGCTAAAGCCACCATTGTCTGTCACTGATGTCAAGCTACCATTGTCACTGATACTGCATTTACGTGCTACCAGAATGATCGTAAATAGGAATGTGGTAGTTAAAAATTGCATATGAAAGCAATGTGAAGTTGAGCACTTTAATTTGTCGAGTTCATAATCACAAGTGGGACTTACAAAGTTGGTGATAGCATGTAAAGGCACCGTGGGACCAGCTATGTCGCTATTTTTAATTGCGCCGTGCGCCTATTTTTACACGTTCGCCGTGTAATTCATAAACATGCATTTATTATGCACAGTACAATCAGATGACTGACTCTTAAACCGATTCCGGTTCGAACATATAAGGCTGAACACTGCTACTGAGAGTTTCTGACATTTTCAGTGTGTGAGATTGTCCTGTTTTGTTTTTGCCGGTACGCTGGAGCATGAGCTCTTGGAGCTCCACCCTCTTCTGAAAAGGGGGCAGAGAGCACCAGCTCATTTGCATTTAAAGGGACAAACACAAAAATGGCATGTTTTAGCTTATACCCTAAAAGTGGCTATTTTAACAAGCTATAAAAAATGATCTGTCAGGTATTTTGAGATTAAACTTCACATAGACACTCTGGGGACATTTGGTTTGGTTGGTTTGTTTTCGGCAACAACATATTGCTTAATTCAGAGCTTTCTGTGTTGCGTTTTTGTGAAGATCATTAACATTGTCAGGCAGCATTCCAAGAAGTGTCAAAATGCAATTCATGCGCAACTTGGTCGCTATAGGGACTTTTAACATTAATCATTTTCTACTATCAGTTTTATCATGTCGAGGCAACAATTTAAAGAGAATCCTTCTGAGGAAGTAAATTATGTTAGTTAAACTGCCAACAACAGCTAAAGTGTGAACAGAAACATCCAATTTAATGGCACAGACATTTGATTGTTTGCAATGTATTGGCCAAGCATTCACAGTCAGTGTTTGCATACTTGTGTAGCGTTCGTTTCTGACCTGAACCTGAAAGTAATGTTTGCTGTATTGTGCAGTGTCAACAGCAGGATTCGTTTGGACTGTGAGGATGCAGCCCAAATTTTCTAACCTCTAGCCTCATGTTCATGTTTCAATGTGTAGCCTGTGCATGTGACTCTTTGGTGGGTCCTCTAGGTGACGTAGACAGAACGTGGTCCATTACCCTTCATCCCATCCCAAGTACTCTGCTGATTTAACTGTCATCGTCCATCGCTTTGAACTCAAACACTGCAAAGCCAGCATATGTGGAACTCTATCTTTCTTTCCAGTAATGCTATCTGCTAAACCGTAAACACAGCAAACCTCACGCCTCTGAGAGTGTTTGACATCGAAACCCAATAAAAATCACAACTTGGTTTTTCTCAAGAGCGTTATTAAGGGGTAGGCTTTCCATCTGGATCAAAGCTCAGCAGGAAATTCTGCTGTTAAACTTAATGCACTTTTGAAATAAATCTTATCAGCCCCACAAATCTCACCTAATCTGTCAACATGGACAATGTCAAGAACTGGGAACTGACAGTAGGCCAACGAGGAACTGTTTCTTCACAGGTCCTCACCCAGAGGTCTTGACATGAAATAAGAGATATGTTTATGAGCGTGTCAGTAAGTAGACGTGAATGTTTGCTTTGATTGAGGTTCTGGACCTCAGCCCATCTATGTCTGCTGGAAGCCGTTGCCCTGCGGTGAACTTCCAGTTGCTCCCACAAAGTCCCAAAAGAGTGAGACTAACTGGCCACAAGAGGATGCCTTTCATCCAGATCCCCCCTGGCTCTACCGACACCTCATTAAACAGACCTGGAGGAATGGCGAATGGGAAAGAGCAGCGAGGTTCAGTCACAACAAGATCAGCTGAACAGGGAAACGGTAGAACAAGCACCAGTTCTGTAGGGCAGTTCATTAGGGAATCCCTTAAAAGAAGAAGGTGTTTTTTTTTGAAAAACAGTGCTTAAGAGGGTGCAACATCCCTTCCCGTAAAAGGTGCAGCCCTGACAAGAAACAGGACGAAGGATGAAAGCAGCACCGCGTCTTTGATCCATCGGGGTGGGGTTGGCTTAGAGGGACATGCATTTCCAGAATAACACAGTCGAGTTTGTACATTCTGACCCACGACACCCTCAGCGGGTCTCTCTGCTCAGCCTGTCAGGAAGACGGATGCCTATGGAGCAGCGCTGCAGTGTATGGCTGACGAGGTGAGCTCCGCACAGCCTGTGTCTCTCTATGACTGACAGCTTCTGGCTCATGACCGCAGGCCGGCTGGGATAAGGGAGGAGAATGTCAGACGCATTAACGCCGCCTCAATTCAGTAGCGGTGGCGCAGGCCGACACCTGCCACTTCTGTTGGGTGGGGGACAGGGCCACGGTTCTTTAACAGACCCAGCTGAGCACCTGCTGGACTCCACACGGCCCCCATTCATGAGGCCAAGTGAAAAACGACCCCTCGCTGACCATAACAACGATCTTTAAGAACAAATCATTTGGCCAACTGAAACAACATTGATGTAGGACAAAGCAGCATCAATTGCGGTTAACACCGATCTAAATTAAAGGCTGTAGATTAATTAGTCCATTAAAAGCTTTGTCAAAGATAACAAGCATAGACTGTTTTCAGCCAATTTGAATGTCCCTATCAATGATAACGAAATATGACGTTTTCACAATGTACTATATTTAGTTTGCTTTTCTAAAATGCTTTAATGTATGTTCTTAAAAACACTACTTTTTCAACTATTTCTGACCAAATGATTAAAAGAAAACATTAATTTTAAAGAGTGTATGTGTGCATATGGCAAAGCAGAGCTACTGTTCTATTATGAGGTGAAAAATAAAAATGTAAAAACTCTTTGTAAAAATGCTTTTTAAGATTTGTTTTCTTAGCACAAACCACAAAAACTACATTGAATAATGTGATGTACTGCAATTATATTTACTAGCTAAGGTCATCATTGGCCATTTTTAAAAACCTCTCAAAAACATTTTGAATGGTTGTGTGATTGTTGTAGCCCAAAAAAGACAATATTTTAATTTATGGAAAGTTTTGGGCTGTCAAAATTAACCTGCCGTTCCTTCAGTTAGTGCTACAGTAGATTATATTAACACACTATTAAGCTTGATAAGACGCAAAATCAGCTCCCTGTGAATGCTCCCTATTGTGACGTATATCTGAGTGTAACGGCTTCTGGAATGCAGGTCGGGATTTTACCCTTCGCTGGGTGTTTGACTAAAAGGCGATCTGACCAATCACAGTGCCGAATCTGTCATTTTGTATGACAAACAACCCAAACGGAAGAGTTAGATTCACGTCAATTGACAATGGTGTATTGTTGTCTTTCCGCAGTTGAGTCTACATAACTCTAATGCCCATGCATGTTTATTTCATGCTATAACTTGTAGTAAAGAGGAATAGATTATCGGTTCATGTGGCGCGTTAACTGAAGCGATTGCATTTTCACGCCATACATCACTCAGTGAAAAATACAACGCAGAGCAAAAAGGATACTGACAATGTGCTGATAGACAAAACAGTGGCCAGTCACATGATTGTCTGTTGTAAATTAAATGAAAGAGACAGTTAGGGTATGTAGAAAAACTCCAATCGTATTTTCTCCCTCAACTTCAAAAATCATTTCAAAATCATCCTACACCGCTGCAGAAGTTCTGACCCAGTTTTTGCAAAGTGAACATGCAAAGAAGATCCAACACCATTAACAAAAAAGGTAAAACAGCGATATAGGACGATTTTGAAGTTGAGGGAGAAAATACAACTGGAGTTTTGACATACCCTAACTGTCTTGAGTCAGAATACACAAAGTTCAGGGAGAGCAAGACAAGACGCGTTTGAGATTAAAAAGTATATAAATAGTAGGACTTTTATGAAAATAACCGATCGTTTTGCTTGATAAGACACTTCTTCCTCGGCTGGGATCGTGTACGACCACGTTTGGGATCGTTTGAAGCCGCATTTAAACTGCATTTTGAAAGTTCAAACTTGGGGCAACATATCAGTCCATTATATAGAGAAAAATCCTGAAAAGTTTTCCCTCAAAAAACATAATTTCTTTATGACTGAAGAAAGAAAGATATGAACATCTTGAACGACAAGGGGGTGAGTACATTATCTGTAAATTGTTGTTCTGGAAGTGGACCTCTCTTTTCAGAAATTAAACAATTCCCATCCCTATACAGAAGAGTGCTGTAGTCATACGTCTGTCTGAGGTTTTCACTATGTCCAGGCTCTAATGGCCCCATTCTACACACTGCTGCAGAGTCACATACACTCTGACCTCTCCAGCACGGCAAAACACCCAGCACACAGAGAGGGGGGGGGCTTCAAAGCACCTCTTCACACAGCAGATAATGAAGGCAGCTACTGGAGAAATTGAATTCCTAACAACCACATCCTTACACACTATACTGACAGGGAAAAACAATGTCTGCAGGGGGAGGATAGGTAGGGCAATAGAGAGAGCGAGAGAGAGAGAATAAGATAGCGTGAGAGAGAAAAAGGACTCTCTCGGTTTGGCTCAGATCCAGTTCAGCCACTCTGGGCGTCTCTCCCACTGGAGGAAGGCTTTTCAGCATATAAATATCACATTACCACACAAGGAAACACAGGCATCAGCTGGCCTTCGAACCTGCACTAACGAGGGCTGCCGCCCCCTGCCAACCGGCCACTGTCTTCTTATAAGAGGCAGCTTAACTGTTTTGTTCTGCATCTCAATAGACAAAGCACCTTTTTCAAATAACAACCAGGGCTAATAGATTAAAATAATCCCAATTAATAGCACGATTTTCTGCAGTTAACATGATTAACCCCTCATTCTAAATTCGCTGAAATGTGTCTATGTACATTTCCAAATGCAGTGCACTCAGTTTTAATGAACTGAGATAAGATCTGACAACTGTCAAAATTTTTTTTACTTTAGGTCAAATAACAAATGTCTGGTCAATTAAGTGAATTGATGAATATTTAAAAAACAAGATTAATAATTATTACATTGAATCAATAAGAACAGTACTAAAAAAAAATAATATAATATAATATAATATAATATAATATAATATAATATAATATAATATAATATAATATAATATAATTAAAAAAAAAATAACAAAACTATTTGTTTACACCTTTGAATAAACACAAAAGTTTATTATCAAGAATATGCCAAAATGTCTGATGGTGTTATTATAATTAATTTGCAGTTATTGTGGGTTATTGTGACTTTTTATCTCACAATTCTTTTCTCAGAATTGCATGGTATAAACTTGCAACTGCAAGTTAGAAAGTCAGAATTGTGAATTATAAACGCAAAATTCAAAAAAATTTCTCAGAACTGCATGCTATAAACTCAAAATTGTGAGAAATAAAGACAGAATTGTGAGTTTATATCTCGCAACTCTGACTTTATATCTCGCAATTCTGAGAAATAAGTAAAGTCAGAATTGTGTGATATAAATTTGCAATTGCGAGTTAAAAAGTGAATAAACTCACAATTCAGCCTTTTTTCTCAGAATTTTTCTCGAGTTATAAAGTCAGAACTGTGAGATATTAATTCATAATTCTGACTTTTTTTCTCAGAACTGCGTGAAATTAACTCAAAATTGTGAGAAATAAAGTCGGAACTGTGATATAAACGCGGAAAATCTGACCTTTGTTCTCGCAAATGCAAGTTTATATGCTCCAATTCTGACTACATTCCTTGCAATTCTGAGTCTCTAGCATGCAATTTGCGAGTGCAAGTTATAAAGTCAGAATTGCGTGAGATGTAAACTCAAAATTTAGTTTACATCTCACAATTCTGACTTTGAATTTTGAGTCTATAGCACACAATTCTTAAAATTAAAGTATTGCAACTGCGAGTTCAGAACCACAAAATATAAACTCGCAACTGACTTTTTTTTGCAAATGCAAGTTCGTATCTCGCAATTCTGACTGAATTTTGAATTTTAGCATGCAATTCTAAGAAAAGAATCAAATATTGCAATTGCAAGTTATGAAGTCATAACTGTGAGATAAACTCGCAATTCTGACTATTTTTCTTGCAAATGCAAGTTTGTAAATCGCAATTCCGACTTTATTTCTCGCAATTTTGAGTTTATAGAACGCAATTCTGAGAAATAAGTAAAGTTAGAATTGTGTTATATAAATTTGCAATTGCGAGCTAAAAAGTCAGATCTGCGAGATATAAACTCACAATTCAGGCTTTTTTCTCAGAATTGCATGACAAACTCCAAATTGCAAGAAATAAAGTCAGAATTGTGAGATATAAACTCAATTCTGACCTTTGTTCTTGCAAATGCGAGCTCGTATTTCGCAATTATGACTTTTTTCTTGCATCTGCAAGTTTATATCAAGCAATTCTTGCAATTTTGAGTTTATAGCACACAATTCTGAGAAATAAAGTATTGCAACTGCGAGTTATAAAGTCAGAACTGAGAGATACAAACTCGCAATTCTGACCTTTGTTCTCGCAAATGCAAGTTTATTTCTTGCAATTCTGACTTTATTTCTCGTAACTGAGTTTATAGCATGCAATTCTGAGAAATAAATAAAGTATTGCAATTGCAAGTTATAAAGTCAGAACTGTGAGATATTAACTCATAATTCTGACTTTTTTCTCAGAACT
This sequence comes from Labeo calbasu, assembly GCA_019740295.1. Lineage (NCBI taxonomy): Eukaryota > Metazoa > Chordata > Actinopteri > Cypriniformes > Cyprinidae > Labeo > Labeo calbasu. Next base: position 8,321 of record JAHKKF010536660.1, on the reverse strand, counting down.
GCGTGATATTAAATCAAAATTGTGAGAAATAAAGTCAGAACTGTGACATAAACGCGGAAAATCTGACCTTTGTTCTCGCAAATGCAAGTTTATATCTTGCAATTCTGGGTTTCTAGCATGCAATTTTGAGAAATTAAAAAGGGCAGAATTGCGTGATATAAACTTGATATACAACTCAAGTGTGAGTTATCTGCGAGATATAAACTCACAATTCTGAATTTTTTCTCAGAATTGTGAGATATAAACTTAAAATTGTTAGAAATAATGTCAGAATTGTGAGTTTATATCTCCCAATTCTGACTTTATTTCTTGCAATTTTGAGTTTATAGCACACAATTCAGAGAATAAAGTATTGCAATTGTGAGTTCAAAAGTCAGAACTGCAAGATATAAACTCACAATTCTGACCTTTTTCTTGCAAATGCGAGTTCGACCTTGCAATTCAGACCTTGCAATTTTTCTCAGAATTGTGAAATATACAGTCACAATTGCAAGCTACAAAGTCTGTTTCTGAGGAGAAAAAAAGACTGATATTCTCTCAGAATTTTGAGTTTACATCTCACAATTCTGACTTCATAACTTGCAACTGTGAGTTTATCACAAAATTCTGAGAAAAAAGTCAGATTTGTGAGTTTATATCTTCCCCAAAAAGCCTTTTGCTTCGTAACAAATTAATTTACAGTGTAATTAGATATAATTAGACATCACGTCGAACACAACAACAACATCTAGAGATGGAACATTAAAAGCTGCCCTTCATCTCATTTTGTCATGCCATACCAAGCCAATCTGCAGCATAAACAGCTGATATTCAACCTAATAAAGCAATGGCGAGCCAAGCCCTTACATTTACATACACACTGAGACTGCAAATGATGGAGTACTACAACAATACCACAGCTTCTCTCTGGCAGGACAACCTGCCCATGCTCAGTCAATACAGATCAATACAGCACTCAGCTACAGTGGAGAGGAAATTGGTTCTTTTTTTTTCCTGCTCATATCTGGCTGACTAAAAAAGTGCCATGTTGACAGCCAAATGGAGGTGTCCATAATCATCCTGACATGGCAGCCTACAAAACAGCACTGGACTGACAGAGATATTAAGGGCTCTGCTCAAGGTTTAGATCAATACAATCAAGCTGAACAGAGTATGAGATTTAGGAAATGAACAGCTACAGAGGGCTTACAATTTTTGTTGTATTAGGACTGAATTCCATTGTTTTGGTCAACAATCAATTTAACAGACAATTAAACATAATAGTTATGTTTGACAGCACGTTGAAAACCATAGAGAATACATGTGCTTTGGTACAATTTGCTTTGGTTACAAAAATAAATAAATAAATAACAGGACTCTGACCAGTTAGTTTATTTAGTCTATAAGGAAATGCACCACGGTTTAATGTGGTCTCGTAGCGACGGTCAGACCTTCCCTGTTGTAGGCAAATCAAAATATGATCTACTAAATGAAAGATCACTAAATTCCAAAACTGTGTTGAGACATTCTTAGCATTAAGCAAACAAAACAAAAATCTAACAAACAAAAAAAGGCATGTCTCTATGTTTTCGTGACAAGTGTTTTGGCATGGCGGTTTGCATTCTTTGCCACAAATATGCTTGATGGCTGGTAAATTCCCAGTTGTATCACGGCCAGTACATTTTCAGCTAAATGTTCTTTTTAAAGCTTGTATGTAGACAACACCGGGACGGAAAAAAAGATATCAAACTTTATTTGATAAAAAATACATTTAAAAAAAAAAAAAATTCCATGCAAATGTCAACCCTACCATGAAAAAAGTTTTTACCAAGGTTTTTACTACAATGATAAAACAAATATTTTTACTGCAGGATTTTCCATAGTCTGGTAAATGCTATTTTCAGGCTTGTCACATCCATAACAGTAGATAATCCTCATAAACAGACACATTAAAATTAAAATAAGGTAACAGTTATATGTTCTGTGAAGAGCCATCGCCTCTCTGTTTGTTGGGTATTATTGCGTAGGGTTTGGGCATTTTAATTAGCAGAAATCCTAAAAAGTATATAGTCTTTTGAAAACTATGGCCTTTTTTGTTGCATCTATAAGGCATTATTATTTCCCTTTTTTAACATAGAAAACTTCTACATAAACTGATATTTTTCTGATGTTTAGACTTTACCAACAAGGGTTTATTAAAATATAAAGATGTTTCGGTATATTGGTAACACATACATTTATGCGTCACATCCATAACGCAAAATGTCACATCTATAACGCTGGATTTGCCCAATAGTCAAACATTATAACAATGAAAATGAACTTTTCAATTCTAATACATTTTAAAATGTAATTTATTCACTTATACATTTTTTAGCAGACATTACTGCATTACGATCCTTCAGAAATTATAAAATGCTTTTTTTGATGCTCATTTATCATTGGCGCGGAATTAATAATAATAGTTATTATTATTATAAATACTGCTGTGTTTTACAGACAGGATTCTTTGATGAATAGAAAGTTCAAAAGAACAGCATTTATTTGAAATAGAATTTTTATAACAAAAATAAATAAATAAAAGCAATGTTTTCTTCTTTTTCATTTCATCTTAATATTTACCTCAAACTTTTGAATGGTAGTGTATCATGGTTTCCACAAAGTGTAAAGCTGCAAAACCTTTTTCAACATTATTAATAATCTTATTAATAAACTAATCATTAATACGTTTCTTGTGCAGCAAATCAGCATATTAGAATGATTTCTGAAAGATGATGTGACGCTGAAGTGATGGAGTAATGATTCTGAAAATTCAGCTTTGCTGAATTTTTTTTTTTTTTAAATATTAAAATAGATCCCAGTAATGTTAAATATTTTAATATTTTGCAATATTATAGTTTTACTGTTTTTTTTTTTTATGCAGCCTTGATGAGCATAAAAGATTTAAAAGACAAAAGAGACACAAAAAAAAATAATAAAATATTATTCCAAACTTTTTACCAGTAGTGTAGATTATCAAAAACTGATCTTACTCGATCTTCACTGCTGTTTTGATGTAACATGAGATTTGAACTGTTACATTAAATGCCTAGAAAGGTGTCTGAATGAAATCTGTGGCTCAGCCACATAATTTATGTCTCAATCTCCAAAATAAAACAGGAGGGGCAGGGAGCAGATGACGGTGCCTTCCCAGTAATCCTGAGAGTGGGGGGTCGTTGATCAATATCTCAATGCACTCTAATACTGCAAGACTGTTATAATGCCTCCAAACAGATGGGCCATGGTGTATGTGTCTGTGAAAACCTACTACCCCCGCCAGCGCCCTCCTCTCTTCCCTCCCTCCAGGCTGCCCACTGCTGCTCCAAAGCCAGCCGAGCCTTTTTTCTTTGAGTGGGAGGGGAAACAAACTACAGCCGGAGAGGCCACATAGCCCGCGCTAATTCTCTTTCAGAGGGGGTGGAGGAGGACAGGATGGAGGGATCCACACTTCTCGTTCAGGCTTTTATGGGAAGCTTTATTTACGCCCAGCCTCTCTCTCTTTCAGTCTCTCGCCCTCGCTCTCTCAACCCCCACTCAACCCCCTCCCGCTTCCCAGACTGGATTTATGGTTGGCCTCCGAGCTGTGAGCACTCAAACAGAGGATGAAAAGGCGCTCACACTGCCTGCACCTCAAACATGGGCTTTTATGACACTCCACAGGATCAGCGCCGAAAAGCCCGAGAAAACAGCCAGCGAGCAAGCAAGACAAACACAAGAAAGAGGATTCCGAGCAGATTCCGCTCGCGCTGTTATTGCCACAGCCAGACCACAAGCCCGAGGGCTGGAAAAGCAGCCGGGGAGCGACTCGCTTCTCTCGGCGGTAAGAATTGTCCGACGACCGGGAAGAAGTCGCTCGAAGCCCTCTCTCCATAATCACCCTCTGAGTGATCTAAAGGAGAGCAATTACATTTCATCAGTGCTATTTATACATCAGCGGAAAACGAGTGTGCATAATTTAGACACCAGTGTCTGTGTCAATATCTCATTAAAGCTAATGAGACTAAGAGGGTGTGGGAACGCTGGCGGTGGCAGTCACAGATGTTTGCGCTGTCAATTTTGTCTCCAAATAAAACCGCAAGACAAAAGAGGGGCACTCCCGCTCGAGCTCGGAGATTAATACTGTCATACAATCCATAAAACCTACAAACAATAAAACAATAACCATGATACGCTATTGGACGTTAGATCAATTTATCAAACAAACAAATTAGACTTGTGTAGCTGGACTATCAGCATAGTCTACTTTGTAGTCTGTTGCACCCAAGAACCTTACGCTTAGACAGGAAGACGAGTGTGCATAATTTAGACACCAACAAGCAAAGTTGTGGGAATTAGCTATAGAGAAGGCAGCGTTATTTGCGTCAACAAAATTAAAGAAACAGTTCACCCAGAATTGAAAATCTGGTGAGAATTCTTCATTGGAACAGATTTGGAGAAATTTAGCATCACTTGCTCACCAATTGATCTTCAGCAGTGAATGGGTGCCCTCAGAATGAGAGTCCAAACAGCTGCTAAAACCATCACAATAATCCACAAGTAATCACATGACTCCAGTCCATCAACTAATATCTTGTGAAGTGAAAAGCTTGCGTGTTTATAATAAACACATTCATCGTTAAGACATTAAAGGAGAGGTCCACTTTCAAAACAATAATTTACAGATAATGTACTCACCCCCTTGTCATCCAAGATTTCTGTGTCTTTCTTCAATCATAAAGAAATTATATTTTTTGAGGAAAACACTTCTGCATTTTTCTTCATATAATGGACTGATATGGTGCCCAAAGTTTGAACTTTCAAAATGCAGTTTTAATGCGGCTTCAAACGATCCCAAATGCGGTTGTAAATGATCCCAGCCGAGGAAGAAGGGTCTTATCTAGCGAAACGATCGGTTATTTCATTAAAAAAAACAAAAAACAAGTTAAATACTTTTTAATCTCAAATGCTCATCTTGTCTTGCTCTGCCTGAACTCTGTGTATTATGGTTTAAGACAGTTAGGGTATGTCAAAAAACTCCAATCGTATTTTCTCCCTCAACTTCCAAAATTATTTCAAAATTATCCTACATCGCTGCAGAAGCACCGACCCAGTCTTGCAAAGTGAACATGCAAAGAAGATCAAACACCCTGAACAAAAAAGGTAAAACAGCGATAAAGGATGAATTTGAAGTTGAGGGAGAACATGAGATGGGAGTTTTTTGACATGCCCTAACTGTCATGAACCGGTTAAAACAGTTCAGGCAGAGTAAGACAAGACGAGCGTTTGGCATTAAAAAGTATGTAATTTGTATTATTTTTTTATGAAAATAACCGATCGTTTCGTTAGATAAGACTCTTACTCCTCGGCTGGGATCGTTTACAACCGCATCTGGGATTGTTTGAAGCCGCGTTTAAAACGTATTTTGGAAGTTTAAACAAGGGGTGCTATAGAAGTCCACTACACGGAGAAAAATGCTGAAATGTTTTCCTCAAAAAACAATTTCTTTACGACTGAAGAAAGAAAAACATGAACATCTTGGATGGCAAGGGGGTGAGTACCTTATCTGTAAATTTTTGTTCTGGAAGTGGACTTCTCCTTTAATAAATTCAAACCATTGCTTCAGGCTGAAATATGAGTCCTTAACATACATGACCCTGAACCACAAAGCCAGTCGTAGGTCGCACAGGTATATTTGTAGCAATAGCCAACAATACGCTGTATGGGTCAAACTTACTGATTTTTTCTTTTATGCCAAAAATCATTAGGATATTAAGTAAAGTTCATGTTTCATGAAGATATTTTGTAAATTTCCTACTGTAAATATATCAAAACTTAATTTCTGACCAGTACTATGTATTGCTAAGAACTTCATTCGGATAACTTTAAAGGTGATTTTCTCAATATTTTGATTTTTGTTGCACCCTCAGATTCCAGATTTTTTCTATCCTAACAAGCCATACATCAATGGAAAGATAATTTATTTAGCTTTCAGAGGATGTATAAATCTCAATTTCAGGGAAAAAAAAAAAAAAAAAAAAAAACTGGTTTTGTGGTCCACGGTCACATATATTGCTTTCTCCAGTGTAAAGTTGTATGCCCTGAATCAGGAAAGAATATGCATGAAGCAAGCACTGTTTACAAGTGAAAACAATCCAAAACAGTTCTAAACAAATAAGTTGGTGGATTTTGATGTGAGACACCAAAAGGGAATGGACTTTTCCCACTTTAGTGTTATTAAGGATTAACAGACTCATATCTTGGCCTGTAGCGACTTTAAAATTAAAAATGCCCTAATGGAGGATCTGTTTCTTACAAAACGCAGCTTTCCACTTCACAAGACGTTAACTGATGGATTTGTGTTGATTACTTTGTGGATTATTGTGATGTTTGTATAAGCTGTTTAGACTCTCATTCTGATGGCACCCATTCACAGCAGAGGATCCATCAGTGAGCATGTGATGTATAAAATGTGAAAAGAGTCATTATTGAGAACTTAAAATATACTTTTGTAAACTTTGATGGTTAAAAAAAAAATATGAAAAAATGTTAAAACAAAGTGCTAGTGGGTTAATTAACTCACCCAAGCACCTACTAATATATACAGAAAAGATATCCCAATTAATAGATTAATAAATGTCATCATGGTAAAACTCATTTGCACAATTCCCACTTATGTTCTATGTTGGCCAGCCGCAAACAACTTTAACTTCCCCTTAAACATCATATTACTGACGGCTGCTTCTCTAATCTCAGGACGTTCAATGCAAGATTCACAAAACGCTTGCTATTAAAAGACATCTCAGTACCCAGTTTATTTGGACCAGCTGGCTTCACAGAATCACAAACTGTAACCATGATCAATAATAGAGGTTTATATTTTCTTTCGAGTGTTCAAAATACGGAAATATGACAATGGGCATATCGTTTCTGACACGTGCTGTATGCAGTAGATCAATCACAACAGACTGGGCCATCTGACTAATCAAAGCAGATTATGCATGCATGCATGTAAACCTGTTGTAGGAGATTCTCAAAACAATATTAGGAACCTTAAAAATGGCATAAGTTTAACCAAAAGATTTTTTTCTTGTATTGATTGTTTTAAACCCAGAGTATCTCCCATATCTATCTAGCCATATGACAGTTGCCTGCAAATTCATTCAGAGCATGGTGGATTTGTCAAGTGGTGTTTGGTTTTTGAAAAGCACCGAGGCAGACAGATTCTCTCAGGTTAAAGCAGACAGAGGGGCTGAGGCATGCCGACATTTACGCTGGATAAAAGAGAAAAGATTAGAGCCCTCTGAGCTGCAATAGACTTCATTGATTTATAATTAATCAAGGACAGAGCCGGGTTGCGATATTGCACCTGGACATAATCCTTTTAAATCCTCTGCTTGACATCACAGAAACTAGGAAAATAGATGCTCGCTTCAAACATACAGCTATCAAGTAGAAGTGTGCAATACGAAAGCAATTGCATGACATAAATTAGTATGGAAGGATTCTCAGGCTTTGCTTCAGTGAAGCAGCAGTCAAAATGGCAGTAGTGAGCTGCTGAGGTTGAGGAGCTGATGGTGCATTGCGCCCTCTGCAGGCTGTGCTGAGAGTAAAACACTGTTTACATTTTAAAAAATGAATATAGTTAGTAATCTATTACATTTAAATTGTTTTTTTGGCTTTTAGCCTCTGTCTCTAAGAGAAAATTCGTATGCAAGCATGCCCCTTAAAAAATATCTAAAATAAAAACAACTAAAAGTTTATTTAAAAATATATATTCACATTTTTTTTGTTAAGGGGGGAACATACATGGGTGTTTTTGTCTGACTTGTATTGTATTTACGACTCTTGAATCTTGCTCACACTGATATACACAATTTTTGTGTGATTTTAGTATCACTAAGATAAATATTCTTTATTTTGATTTTTGATTTTTAAATTAGTTTTCATTTTTATATTTTCTTTCAGTTTTCTCTTTTTATTCAAAGTTTTGGCAATATTTGTCATTTTTTTTAGTTTTTATATTTTTTTTCTTTTATAATGTTATAATAGTAATGTTTTTTAAATATATATTATATATATATATATATATATATTATATATATATATATATATATATATACACACACACACACACACACACACACATATATTTTAAATAATTCCTTTTTAGCCCATCACCTGAACTGAACCAATGCACTTTTAAGTGCATAAATAAAAATGATAATTATATAGTCTCTGCATATATGATTTAAGTAAAAAAAAAAATAAACAAAAGAAAAATTAATTAATAACCATAAAATTGTAATACATATTACTACATTATA